>JACXGK010000861.1:0-30700 GCA_016801125.1 Novumbra hubbsi
TGGACTACATTCAAAGACTATACCGTCTGGACTAGATTCAAAGACTATACCGTCTGGACTAGATTCAAAGACTATACCGTCTGGACTAGATTCAAAGACTATACCGTCTGGACTAGATTCAAAGACTATACCGTCTGGACTAGATTCATAGACTATACCGTCTGGGCTACATTTCAAAATGAATTAGGCTAAATAGCCCAACAGAACCAAGCAGATTTGTTGCATAGACCCCTGGGTTGAGACAGGACAAATGTCCCATGCTGACCCCACTCCCTTTCACCCCCTCACCTTGAGGCTCTTGGGCTGCTGGCGAACCTCCACGGTGTGCTTCTGACGGAGCTCCTGCTCACGCCGCTTGTTGTACTCCATCTGGTTGGTGAGCTCCGTCTGGTGCTGCGTGCGGATCAGGTCTGCCCGCGTGCGCTGCACGGCGCCCAGCTGCCGGAACTCCAGCTCCTGGGTGGACTCGTGGTGCCGGAGGAGCATGGCACACTCCAGGTCCTTCTGGGTCTGCTTCTTGTTAAGGTCCTGGGAGGGACGGGCAGCGAGAGAACAGAGAAACATAGAAACATTAGAGTTGGTGTAAATAACAACAAATAAATAAATGAAGGTGACATTTTAATAAATACAAAAAGGACAAAACACAGAAAGAGTTTGAGAAAGACAGCCAAAGAACAATAAAAGAAAGATTAAGCAAATTTGTGAAATAGGTCAGAAATGTGTCAACTGAAAAATTTCCTTCAAAAAGAAGAGGGCTTTTGCAGGCTAAATAATTGCCAACATAATTGTTTATGTTCCGCACCGGTAAGATGGTAAAGCCTTGTAATGAATTGCTAGGTTCATCTAGGAGAACGGCACCCCTGCCAGTGTTGAGGGGTAGATTTAGGTGGGGTGTGGGGCATACCTCTCTGAGCAGGTCCTGCTCCAGGTTGTGCCGAGCCAGTAGCATCTTCCTCTTATACTGGCGACACTGGAGCTCGTAGTACTGTCGCTGTCTCCTCAGAAGCCCCGCCTCCTCCTCCGCCTGGTGCTGCTGGAGACACTCCTTCTGGCGCACCAGCCACTCCTGCTTCTCCCGCTTAGGAGTCGACTGGTTCTCGTTCAGTTCCTGGAAGGGCATGGGAGGAGAGATACATGTGAGATCTTTATCAATATTCTTTTCCTAGAAGAAAATCCCAACAGGGAGGTATGACATTCACTTTGGGTGGGCCTCTGACAGTCCAGCTGGTTTGTGGTTAAAGGGACATATGGTACCTCTTTGAGCTGGTCCTTGCGCTGGCGGTACTGGCGCTTCTGGGATTCCAGGAGACTGGTCAGCTCTTTCTTCTGCTGGCCCAGGATATGCTGTTGGAACTTCTTCTCCTCCGCTAGAGCCGCCTTGGTCTGGAGGGCACAGATGGAAGGGAGAAAAAGAGAAGAGAGTTATCCCTGGTCTTCCTTACTTTTCTATTACTCTGGTCTTCAGTACAACCTGCTGCATCTTGGCACTATTAATTCCTCCATCGGTTTTACAATTTAGTTAAGTATTTAGTCTTATCCGAAGCCACTTCAAGGAGCCACTTTACAACCACTACCAATTATAGGAACCATAAGGGTTACATGCCAGATTCGGGGAGAGCACAGGTGATTCACATTCTCGGCTTGAGGGATTTGATCTATTTTTGGCTACCGGCTAGGATACCGCTAGGATATGTTACCGATCACCGCCTTCTCTTCCCTCCCTCTCAGTCCAGGGTGGGCTAATAATCTTGACCCTTAACTCCACCCTAAATCTCCTCCACTTATACACTCACCTCCTTCTCCAGGATGGCCTGGTGCTTCTTGCCCAACTTGTCGGCCTCTGCCCCAAAGCTGTTCCTCTGGTTCTCCAGCTCCTTGTCCAGCCTGAGCTGGTGCTCATCCATCTCTGCCTTCAGCTTGTTCTCCAGGCCCATCAACTGCTTCTGGTGCTGGCGTCTCATCCGCTTGTAGCCTGACATTTGTTCCCTTAACGCAGAGCCTTGCTCGTGCTCCTGGATCTGACGGGTCACCTAGGTAGGGGAAAAAGATAAAGAAGGATATAAAGGGAAAGGCACAAGAATGTAGAAATATGGGGTGGAGCAATTATTTAAGCTTTATCTTAACAAGGAAAACAGACTGAGACCTGGATCTCTTATAAGGTGGTGCCCTGTGTAGACATGTTCATATTTACAGTTACGGACACAAAATAAAAAAATAACATTTTAAAACAAAGAAAAACAATTCAACAGAAACAAATCACAGGCTACATAATATTTAACGTCCATCGTTGTTTTTTAAATGGTCAAGGAACACCAATGTTTAACTTAAGTTAAGCTAACTACCCAAGTATACCCGAGTCTCTAATGTAAAGCATTTTAAGAAGCATTGAAAGAAACAGTGAGAGACAAAACAAAACATATAATAGTACATGTAAAAGGAATGCATTCGTAACATCTACTTGACATTTTTGACCCTTTATTATTTTTACATTATCATTACTTTTGGCCCTTAGTACGTAAGACAATCAGAACTGGGACCATCCGGTTTCTGACCGCTGTTGAGCTCCTCCACAGCACCACACGTCCGTGTCCCCATGGAAATACATGTCCAGGTTCTGACACAAAACCTCTGAGGGCGGTGCTCACCAGGGAGGCGGTGCGGATGGTGGCGAAGTGGTCACGGTTGCGGTAGTGGGCCCTGCGCCGAGCCGCTGATGAGGGCTGAAGCGGCTGGTCCATCTCCGGCTGGTACGGGTCATCGTAGATATTGTCCTGACCCTGGGAGGGAATTGGGAAAAAATAGAGCAGTTAGAGAGGGTTAGGGGGAAGTGTGACAGAGAGTGAGGACTAAATGTCCACAAACAACCGATAACGCACGTCTAACATTTACCACACAGCTATCTAGAATCAAAGTAGATTTGACCGCAATCCCAGACACACACAAGTACCCCCCCCCCCCCGCCAAATCCTCCATCAGACTCACAATGGGCCGGTGGATGATGGAGGAGTTGGAGGTGACCGTGTGCTCGCCTTCCGTCATCATGGCCATCTCGTTGCTGTCATCGGAGCCGTCCGCCAAGCTATTGACAGAGCTGCTCTGGGAGCTGGCTGAGATGGACATGGAGGGCACTGACTGGGAGCTCTCTAGACTGCCCACTGTACCCGTACGTAGAATATACTGCTCCCCCTCCTAGAGAAAGACAGACAAACAACATGAGACAAGCCATCTAACCTAACAACTCTGACCTAATGGTTACTTTCTTCTCTCTGTCTTTTTTGCAGACTTCTGTGTGGGTGGGGTTAACAGAGAGCCAGAAATAATGCATCTCCATTGGTCAAACGCCAGAGCTGCCTCAGCCAAAGTTCGGGTGTATTTCCATGCTGGGCTTGCTACATTTATAATTAGAAAGGATACCATGTATTGAATTGAATGTGTTTCTGCAAGCTACAAAATATGCACAGTAATCGTTCCCTTTGATACAAACTGCTGCATGAAGTTCCTTTATCAAAATCCAAATATAAAATGTTGATTGTATTTACTAAACATCTAAAAGAACTGGACCAGTGGAAGGTGGCGTGGTCGGATCACATTTTCTTCTACATCACCTGGATGGCCGGGTGGCTTGTGCATCACTCACCTGGAGAACACAGGGCATTAGGAGGCACTAGGGGGAAAAAGGCCAGCCAGCAAAGGCAGTGATGCTTAGGGCAATGCTCTGCTGGGAAACCATGGGTCCTGCCATTCATGGGGACCTTACTTTTACACGTACCACCTACCTAAGCATTATTGCAGACCATGTACAGCCTTTCATGGAAACGGTTTTCCCTGAGGGCATTGGCCTCTTTCAGCAGGATAATGAGCCCTGCCACAAAGCAAAAATGGAGGCCCCACCTCACAATTTACATGAATTAGCGGATCTGCCGCTAATATCCTGGCACCAGATAATACAGTATAACAGAGGTCTCGTAAAGTCCATGCCTCAACGGGTCAGGGCTGTTTTGTAAAGACCATGCCTCAACGGGTCAGGGCTGTCTTGTAAAGACCATGCCTCAACGGGTCATGGCTGTTTTGTAAAGACCATGCCTCAACGGGCCATGGCTGTTTTGTAAAGTCCATGCCTCAACGGGTCAGGGCTGTTTTGGCGGCAAAAGGGGGACCTACACAGATGGTCATGACCGTGTATATTGTACCAGCAAAGATTGTACTGTAAATACAAGCGGGCATCACAGCATGGAAAAAATATTTTTTTTTCTTTACCAAGCTCCAAGTATATTAAAACGAAATAAAAACTAAATATGCCACACATCTAAGATGTTATTGTGTTACAGTTCATAAAAGTAAAATCAGTAAATCAGATTTCGTATGACTGGTGATCCAAATATGCGCATACTAAATACTATGTCTGGGAACCTTTATTGCAGCTCATGAAACATAGGACCAAGACATAACATGGTTTACTTTGGTTAAATGTAAAATGAAACGCCATAGAAAGTTTTTGCAGCCAAGCTATAAACATTATAGGTCTGATTACTATACCTCTTCCTCTACAGCCGCCATCACTTCCGTCATCTACAGTAGTATATAAATCAGTTCCTACTCTGCAATCCACAGCCCCACATCTCCTCCTCTTCCCCTCTCTGCAGCCCCACATCTCCTCCTCTTCCCCTCTCTGCAGCCCCACATCTCTTCTTCTCCTCTCTGCAGCCCCACATCTCCTCCTCTTCTCCTCTTTGCAGCCCCACATCTCCTCTCCATTTAGACATCCTACCTCCTCCTCCTCTCCTCCCTCTGGGGTGGGGCCATTGTGGGCTTCGTGGAAGAGGATCTTCTTCATCTTCCTGTACTGCAGGTTGTCCAGCTCTCGAACTGCGTCCTTAGTCCTTGCTATCAGGTCCATCACAGCCGTTAGGGGACGTTCACGACACAAGAATCGGTGCTGTGGCGGGGGGTCCAGGGAGCCAATTAGGACAAGGAAAGCGTGTGTTTGTCTGTGTACATTAGGGACACTCCGGTAAACGGTATCTTATCAAACCGTTCGGTACGCCCACCACGGTTCAATATGCACACTTAGTAAATTGTAACCACAGAGTTTTGGATTTGCCAGTCATTTTCTATTATTCCCAAAACATGCTTTTTGTACTGCAGACTACACGCACATTGTAGATTCTGGTCCACAAAACCAGACGTGTATTATGTGAACAGGTTAAGGTAGGCAACTACTTGAGGCCACAGGCTCCTGAGGGCTGACAAACTTTACTCCACAGCAATGTCTCAAACTTGCAGTGACCGCAACACCCCTCACCCTTTGCAATAACATCTCATTAGGAAACCACCCTAAAGGTGCCCCGTGGAAAGAGGGGAAACTACAAAAAAATATTCTCTCAGCAAATCAGTAAATTGTGCGATTAGATCAATTCTCATAACATAATGTAGCAAGCTAGCATCATTATCGATCTGGTAGTGGGGCTATCCACTTTATAAGTTGGCATTTTGCATATACTCCTTTATTCCATACAGATACGTGTCAAAACAGTTCATGGGAGCAATACACAATTTTAAGTAAGGCGGATAATACATATCAGAATGTTTGGTTCACAACGACCACATAGCCCACTGTAATAAACATTTTAAGCGCAGTGTAGGGCATAGTATGGATTTGCAGTGAAATTACCGAAATGTATTTATCCAGAACAAAATGAATATACTGCAGACGTGTTAGCGTCATTGACATGGATGGAAATATCAGTTGGAAACGTAAGAATAAGGAAAACAGATTGTTGAAACATTTGTAGATACAGTTGACATGTCAGGGTATAGACACTTCTCCAGTCACCGCACCACTGATAATACTGGTGTACATACAGCTCTAGAAAAAGATTGAGACAACGGCCCCTTCTCCAGTCACAGCACCACTGATAATACCGGTGTATATACAGCTCTAGAAAAAGATTGAGACAACGGCCCCTTCTCCAGACACCGCACAACTGATAATACCGGTGTATATACAGCTCTAGAAAAAGATTGAGACAACGGCCCCTTCTCCAGACACCGCACAACTGATAATACCGGTGTATATACAGCTCTAGAAAAAGATTGAGACAACGGCCCCTTCTCCAGTCACAGCACCACTGATAATACCGGTGTATATACAGCTCTAGAAAAAAATTAAGAGACAACGGCCCCTTCTCCAGTCACCGCACCACTGATAATACCCGTGTATATACAGCTCTAGAAAAAGATTGAGACAACGGCCCCTTGCTCTTTCTTTTCCAAAAGGTTTTAAAAGTTAAATTATTAGTGAGAAGCAGAAGGGTTCAATTAAAAAGAAACACTGCAAGTGATCCCTAGTGTAAACTGTTTACGTACCAAAAGTTTAGATATGTAGTAGTTTTCCATGAAAACATACATAAAATTTGTGTAAATTAAAAACAATAGCGAAATGAAAAGGTTATATAGTTATTGACGAGGTTGGAAATAAGTGTCCTTTAAACTTTGCTTTGGATAAATAATTGCAGCAAATACAGCCCTGCAGAGAGTTCACTACATGCTTCCTGATGCACCGGTCACAGGTTGGACTGGTTTGGTGGGCACTTCATACGTATTCTACAGTTAAGCGGCTCCCACAACAGCCTAACAGTGTTGAGACCCAGAGACTGTGGTGGCCACTCCAGTATAGACAATACCAACTGGCTGCTTCTTCCGAAAAAGTTCTTGTATAGATTGAAGCTGTGATTTGGTTCAATGTCCTGTTGTAGGGGGAAATTGGCTCCAATCAAGCGCTGTCCACAGGGTGTTGGAAAACAGTGGAAGCCTTCCTACTTCAAGATCCCTTTTACCCTGTACAAATCACCCACCAGACCATCACATTGCCTCCACTATGCTTGACAGATGGCATTAAGAACACCAGCAGCATCTTTTTATTGGGTCTGTGCCTCATGAATGCTGTTCTCTGTGATCACCTCAAACAGATATTGGTCCATAACATGTTTTTCCCAATCTTTCTCTGTGCAGTGTCTGTGCCCATTGTAATTTTTTCTTTTTATTTGCTCGGGCACAACTGAGCAACTGTGCAAATATAATTGCAAAAGAGATTTCAAATAAAAAAGCAGTTTCTGGCTACAATAGTCAATATAAAACATTAACAATGCCTACACTATTTCGGATCAATTTGATGTAATTTTAATTGACAGAAATGTGCATTTCTTCCAAAAACAAAGATATTTCTGAAGTAACTGCAAACTTTTGAACGGTAGTTTTTGCGAGTGTGTACTTGTGCATGCAAACTCTTACATTGAGCAACACATCAGAGATCGGCCTGTCTTGGGGAATCTTCTGCAGACACGAGTCCACAAAGTTACGGAAATAATCAGACCTGCAACAAGAGAGGGAGCCGTTCGTTAGAAGACGGGATTGTTGATTCAAAAAAAGGCAACTTGGAAACAAGATTAATGGCAAAGAGAACAAGAAATTATATTTAAACAGACAACAAAGTGAGTGGTGAGCAGAACATCAGTGGGAGGACGCAGGAGCGCTCGATACTCACCAGTGATTGGATGCCAGAATGGGGCTTTCGTTTTGGGCAATGTGGTATAAGGCACTCATTGCATTCATGTTAAACAGAGGAGGCTTCTTCTCCGCTAAAGAAAGGAGAGAGGGCAAGAAAAAGAAGAACAGAGGGAGGGAAAAAGTCAGAAGAAAAAGAAAGGATAGGGAGAGAGGACTTGTTGGCTAACAGCTACAGCAGCTAACGGGTGAGTCTCTTGAATCCTGGCGAATTCAAACGATTGAGAGTAGCGCTTCTTACCCAGCTCAATACAAGTGATGCCTAGTGACCAAACGTCCACCTTGCCATCGTACTGACCCTCGTCCATCGCCAGGATTACCTCTGGAGCCATCCTGGAAAAAGAGGGAACCAGAACTATTGTTTATAAAGAACGAGCCAACCGTCTAAATTAGTCTCTGCACAGAGTGAACCTTCTCTTCAGGAATTGTTACTGGGTAAAAAAAACTGTTAACCATTTCATACAGAAAATATTTCCTCTGTAAAAACGTGACATCCTGAGCGCCCAGACAGCACTGATTAAAAACAAGGTTGAACAATTTCATACATTTCTGTCGGCATAACCTATTAGGACTTTCTCTACCCATCTCTGTTGGAATACCCAGGTGTTTTTCTGTATCAAAAGGATTTGTGACAACTGCCCATCTATTTTACACATATTCATGTCCTATGACATCATTTAAAGGTTATTTAACAGATTTGTTTATAAATGGATGTATGAGCAGAATTCAAGCACAGGCCCATAACATATCGAAATATGCTGATGAAAAGACTATGAATAAAAGTAATACTAAAGTGTAAAATATGAAAATAGAAATTCCAATGTTTTTCATTGAGAAAATTACAAGGCCTAAATGCCAGAAGCACAAAAAAGAAGTCTGAGTAAAAACTGTTGACAGCCATTGGAACCACTGGACAAGTATATGCACGCCTTTCCCACCCCTCAACGTAGGCTAGTGCGAATGAAAACAGTAGTTAGTTATGCAATGCTGGTGGCAATCTCAATCAAATGTGTGTTTTGTCTAATAGACTGTTGAACTCTCAAGTATATACAGGTCTGGAAAAGATTAAGAGACCACTGCAAATTTTGCTTTAATCAGAATCTCTCGATGTATGGCAGCCCTTGCCTTCCAGTGTCTGTTGAATTCCAACACGGGCACAACTCATTCTACTTAATGAAATACTGATTAGTTGATCATCTGAACCACATTTTTAGAAGGAAAAGTATAAAAACCACTGCTGTGGGTATCACTATCCTCATGCATGGAAACGGCTGGATGGAAGAAAAAGTGCTAGTAGTACCTCAAAAGTAAAAAGGGTTAAATTCTGGCTTTACTAGCAGAGGGATACAGTGAGTTGTGGGTTGCTTCCAACAGATCTACAGAACGGCACCCACTGTGAAATTAGGATGTGGGGGAGCTTCAGCAAGGCTGGAATTGGGCAGATTTGTCTTTGTGAAGGACGCATGAATCAAGCAATGGTTTGCTTATCTGCCCTGACAAAGTACCCCACCTCTGAGGATAAGGTTTTTCCCAGCAGGACAATGAAGCACTGTCAACCGGGTATGGCACGCCACACAGCCAGGTCAAACAAGGAGTGGATGGAGGACCACCATAAATAGACCCGGTCATGGCCAGACTAATCTCCAGACCTGAACCCCGTTGAAAACCTCTGGGATGTGATCTAGAGGAAGAGGGATTGCCAAAAGCCAGCAAACAGAGCCCGGCTGCTTGAATGTTTGCGCCAGGAGTGGAATAAAGACACTCATAATAAACACTTGGGGCGGCCGGCTGAACAGTTTTTCTAGTACCCTGAGCTCTCTCCCTGAGACACGTACAGTTTGAAAACAAAGCTGATGGGAACTACATAGAACACTATTTCATCCATCTCTGTAGGCCTACCGTACTATATCTTTATAATTTTCTACCCATCTCTGTTGGCTTACCTCATTAGGGACTTATAAGGCTTTCTCGATCAATCTACTTTGAGTGATTGCCAAATAACAATACTCCAGCCAACTTAAGACACTTTTCACAAAGTAATGAACATTGTGCTCTCTTTGGTGTTCTTCCAAGTTGAATTATATCCTTACACTTACCTATAGGCTGCCAAAACATTAGAACACTACAAAAGACAACCTGAAATACAGCAGGAGCTAATCATTGAGACAATGTTAACTAGCTATCTAGCATGAAGTATTAGAACGGATTATGCAAATTATAAAAATATTTTAAATATATCTAGCGTTTTATTTTCTCTCTGGTAATGTAAACGTACCATTAGTGTTGACTGTTGCTGTAAAGCCCTATCGCAAGAGAGTGGGATATTTTTGAATTGTGAAAAAACTTTGGGAACCCTGCCGCAGATGAGCAAATGTGAGGCAACGTCAGCAATTATTTATGGTTGGGTTACTCTCTAGTTGCTCTTTCAGAATGCTTGCAACGGGAAAGAAGATTAAAATAGGGAAAGTATACAATATATAACCCAAGATCTAACTACTCACCAGTAAGGAGTTCCCACAAATGAGTTTGCAGGAGCAACAATTGAGGCGGAACCAAAGTCACCCAGCTTCACCTGCCCAGGCTCTGTCAGGAGAATGTTCCCCGCCTTTACGTCCCTGTGATCAGCAATGTTAACATAACGTTACAAAACGATGATGACAATGAGCAAAAGTTGCACATCAATAACACAATATGACATGTATTGGTGGGAACATTAACATAACACAGCACAAACAAAATGGCAACAGTGGAGACAACTAGACAACATTATTAAAACATTAACACTTCAGCCCACAGGCAAAAATGACTGGTGAGAGGGATACAGTGGTCTATCTATATTACTTTGTGATTTGTCTGTTTCTTGCCATAATACAGACTGTATAATGCTTAAGACAGTGTAGTAACACAATCTGTTCCAACACTGATTTTATACAGACAGACAATATAATTCCAGAACTTTTAAAAATCTTTTTAAACCTCTGCTTACTGCTTACTTCTGCAACATTTTAGCTTATTCAATGGTGTTGAACTGCTTAAATTTCAACACCTTTTCGCCTGATAGTGTAGCTACTAGAGCAGAAGTGCCCAACTTTCATTCCCATGAAGAGCCAAAAACCAAACTTGAAGCAGGACGAAATGAACAACATTACACTAAACTGTATTACATTCAATAATGTGGCGGGTCAAAGATCTCTGCGGGCCCAGTTTGGGCAACCAAGTACTAAAGTATCCTGAGCTTGTCCCAGGCGAGATTCAATACCTAGTCTCCTATGTGGCCGTCTGCATCTCTATCCACTCAGCGATTTAACAATGGCCTCTTTGGAAAAGCATCTTGTAAATTCACTGCCCATCTTCTCAATTACTTGAGAAAAGCACTGGGTGCACAAATCAAAGGCGTGAGCACTGTGTTTACAGGCCTCAATGATAAAGTCCTGGAATTGTTGTCATGCATCACTTCTCTGTGGTGGTAAGATCCCTGACGCTATTCTAGCCTTGGCACAGTTTCTCTGCGTGCCAATTTGTATGTCGCTCCAAAAAACTTTCGGATAGTGCTGTGATGACAGATTGGATTAAATAATTTGCTGATGAGATGTCCAGGATGGGTGACTGTTGCTGGTCTGAAGCAAATTTGGTGACCTGGAACACGTCCTCAAATAAAGTAAGGTGCCATAGCCCTCTATTTTTCACCTCAAGTTCATTTCTCCATTAATATCCTGAATATAACAGAATGGTTGTGACGGATTTTATTTATTGCCCGCAACGCAGAGTGCTGACAAGCACAAAGTTTCACAAGGTTTCTTTAACTTGACCGGCTGTTCAGAGGGCTCAAACTCCATCCGTTTTTTCTTGAATTGGTCATGGACCACCGAACCCCAAAAAGAATCGTAGAACATTGGCACTCAAAAAACTCAGAAGCAGGCTGGACAATGTTTACACAGTCCACCAGAGCAAGGTGAAGTCTGTGTGCATAATTCATGCGGCATCTCTTTTCTGATTTTTTCCTGCCCCTCGTTGTGACACCCTGACGTCACTGCCGCTCCATTGTGGCACCAGCCTATGCAGGCGTTGATATCCATGTTGCAAAGACAGAGTTGTTTTAAGACGTTACAACTGCAAAAGTCCAACAGCATTCCAAGCTACAACTCACGTTATGTAAAATTGTGTGAAATGCGCACGTGTGATGATTCAAATGGTTTTATATTATTGTTTCAAATTATTAACTCATATATTTATTAAAATGTAGACTGTATATACTTCATTCCAGATTGAAAAAGTTTGGGGGTGCTATTGACTTTCTTGGGGGAGCTAAAGCACCCCTTCTCGCTTCGCATGCTTGGTAGCTATGGTGCATTACTTTATGAATGTTTGCTTTGGCTTTGGAAAGTGCAGGTCCACATTTACCTGTGGATCATGTTGTGGGAATGAAGATAGGCCAAGCCCTGCAGTGCACCATGGGTAATAGCAGCTATTTCCACCTCCTGTAGTGGCTTCTTGTGAACTAGTAAGAGACAAAGAGCCAAAGAGACAGATGTCAAACAAAGCTTCAAGGTTTCAAAAACACGTTGCTCTAAATAATCCCTGGCGTACTGACCTTCTAAAAGATCTGAGGCTGAGCCTAAACAGTACTCCATCACAAGCTGTGGGAGAGAGGGGGAAACGGATTAATAAAAATACAAACACTAACAGTGTACTGCTTTAACCATCTTTTGGGACCTCTAAATGATAAACTCTGGCTTAACACACATGCGCACACAAACACACAACTGACCCATGCCGTGTGCTCTCTGAGGTAGCATCCTTTGTATTCGATGGTGTTGGGATGGCGGAGCTTCTGGAGGAACTTTACCTCCTTGATGATGTCCTGCCATTTCTAAGAATAGAGGAGGGAAAATGTTTACAATGGAGGTTTTGACCCTGATCCCGGTACCAGGCATCAAGATCCTTGATGCCATCAAAGGACACAAAATACTCCAAAATGACACCAAAAAGAAAAGGCCCCCTTGACCCCAACAAATAAACTCAATGGTCGGGCCTTCTTCGTGTTCAGGAGTATTACAATAAAAGTTTTTGTTAAAAAATAAAACACTGGAATTTAATAAAAAATACAATACTAATACATTGATCAGAAATGTAAATGTGTGAAACCTATTATAGCCTATTAAAGTAGATGAAGCAGTCATTCACCCCCCAAACGAACTGCAGACCTTGGAGGCGCTCAATAGTGGGATTTGAGGCGCTCAACAGGGTGTTTTTGTGACTGGAATGCACCTTTGTGACTAGAGTGCAACCTCTCAAGCCATATGTTGCACAGAATGGCATGAGAGGGATTCACTGATTTGTCAAATCATCCAGTCATCTAAACTGGCAACGCTAGCCAGTTCAAACTTGTGGTTAAAAACTTCTTTTACTAGGGCAATGTTGTTGACCACTAGGGTATTGCGCTACTGCAAAATTTGACATTAACTCCATATTAGCAATTTTTTTTGGAAAATTGCGTTTCTGTAACCATATCATACACATGACAAAAGCACTGAAGGCAGCAACCCCACCAAAACAAATGGAGCACTGAAAAGCATTACAACATTGTTGTACAACAATATACATTTTTCTTTGCAATGAAAACGTAGATGGTTAAGGCACAAGACGTATGTAGCTATTCTGGAATACTAAAGGTTCTCAAACTATTCTGGGTTTGCAGTCATTTATTAGGCACATTTACAGCAAATAACTCTTACCCTCTTTCCAGGCGCAGAAATTCAAGTTAGCAACCTCATGGTAACTGGTCCGATGCTCTAACTTAGTGGTTTTCAACCTTTTTGGGCCAGCACCCCGTATGCAATATCCAGGTTGCTTACTGCCCCGCACCAAATAAGATTTAGGCTTGTTATCATTAAAAAATATCAAAAAAGCACATAATTGAATGACAAACTACAGATTTATTAGTTTTCAAGGGAACAAAAAAAAGGCTTAGGACAAGTACTTGGACAAGTGAATGTATCTTCTACTTGCCTGAGAATTCAAATTACTTGTCCAAATAGGTTTTTTTTGTATTAGCTGCTGTCGTTACCTGTGCTATATCACAGGTAACGATAGCCAGAGCAGCAGAGAGATAGCTAGAACTCTTTTCTCTGTGAATATTCTTAAACTTAAGTTAGGGTTAAGTTACCAGTAAGCTTTATTCGGGAACTCCTAACAGGTGAAACAAAACATACATTTATTTTCTTGGTAGTGGTGGACACAGGGAATTCCTCTGTGTCCACCACTAATATGCCTTTTCGTCCCTTATTTTGAATTCCCCCTGCGTTTTAGGTGCTTGAGGAACATTTTGAGCTTGTCCATTATCAAATTAAACTAGTCTCTATTTGGGCATAGGAGTTTGGCACCTTTGTGGGCGATGGGGTTAATAACATTTATGCACATTTTAGAATTTAAGATACAAGCTACGCTGCAGAATGGCATATCTGGTACCACAGATATGCATATCTGGTACCACAAGACCGATTAATAACACTGCAGTGGTGTCTTAGCTGAAATCAAGAAGGCTGATGTTGTTGCTGTGATCCGTCAGGTGGCAGGTTGTAGAATATTGTTAATGTTTTATTGTATAGGCTTGTTTGGGTTAATATGCATGGGCAACGTTGTGTTGCAGTCATGTCAACAAAGCCACTCTTACCGAAGTGTTTTATTGAGCATTTGGAAACTAAGTAGCATCTTGTAAATGTTCAACCACTGCGATAACAAGGCGTTCACGGTCAGTCCCTCAGAAAATGTCCCTATTTTTAAATTGTCCGCCCCTTTGCACGACACTGCTAGGAAACCTGCCGGCAGGTCACTGTGTGCTTGCGTTGGTTGCGTCTCACCTCGTTGGACTGCTTGCCAGTGTACGACATCTTCTTGATGGCCACCACCTCATTGTTGCGCACATCTCTGGCCTGTGGGATGCAGCGCGGAGAAGGACACGCAAACACACATTTGAAATCATGTAAATATACACACAGCAAAAAAAAAATCAACACCTCCGCACTTACTCGCAAACATATGCATCACACTCTGACCAAAGCCACATGCTTAATAAATCTAAATATAAGAATCCCCTTACGAAGTAGACGGCCCCGAAGCTGCCATGGCCGATCTCTCGGAGGTCGGCAAACAGCTTCTCGGGGTCATCTCTGTAAAAGAGCTCAGCCACCTCCGGGTCCTTCAGGTTGCCCGCCCGCACACTCGAGGGCATGACCAGGGCCTGGCCGGTTAGGAAGTGTGGAGATGAAATGACAGACAAGGGGGAGATACCAAGAAAGAAGCACAGAAGGAAAAAAATGGGAGAGTTTAACAGAACAAAAAGGGAGATGGTAAAAAAGTAAAATAACATGAAAAGGGGATGGGGTAGAAGAGGCAGGTATTGAAAGAGGAGAGAATAATTGCAAAGAGAGAGAAAGTAAGTGAGGTTAGTTTTCACAAAGTGCACTTCGCTTCCAAGCCATATAAAAAATGAATGACTTCTCAAACTGGAAAGAAGGCTGCCCTACATATCACGGCAAGGGATATCCAACATCTTACTTGGGCTTCTGATACACATGCTCTGCGGCAACATTGGTTCAAACCCATCTAACCTCGATTTCAGCAAAACGTATTTCACTTTCTCTCAGCATTTCAAATCAGATACTTCAAAACTAGTTTCTAATTATCAGCTAATTCAGTAACTAGATTCTGCATCAAAAAGATCTCTTTGCACATTTTGGTCCATGTTATGGAACACACAGGCTGATATTCCATATTTTCCTCCAGGTATCCTGCGTAAATGAAACTTTTAATATATCAACAGAGAATGCAGTGGGTAGAAAAGAAAGAACCCAAGCTTTGCGCAAAAAGATGGTGAGAGTGCATATTCAAACAGCTGAAAGAAAAAGAAGAAACCTTCCACAGAACAAACTTCAGGCAGATTGTGTGACTAGATGGGGATGGAGGGAAGCAGAAGGGCATTTCATAAGTCCTCTCCGCTGACAAAAAGATGAGAAACCTGTTGCTTACATGGCAAGACATTGATGAGCTTGAGTCCAATTATGAACCCTGTTCTTGGTTGAATATCATTTTTGACCAATGACTACACTTGTGGCCAAAGGTTTTGAGAAGAATGTCATGAAGAGTGATCAGATGAATCTATTTGCCATGAAAATTAACTTAATACCCCAAAGAAAATCATCCTCTCGTTAACACGTGAGAGTGTTGACAAGCACAAAGCAGTTCACTCTGTCATGCTGATTGAGTTAGAATAACAGACTAGAAGATTTAAAAAGGAGGGTGGGGCTTGAAATCAGCGATCTCCCTCTGTTAACCACGGTTACCTGCAAGGAACACATGCAGTCATCATTGCTTTGCACAAAAAGGTCTTCACAGGCAAGGATATTGCTGCTAGTAAATCAGATAATTAAGAACTTCACAGAGAGATTTTAAATTGTTGTGAAGTAGGCTTCGGGGCGCCCAAGAATGTCCAGCAAGCACCAGGACCGTCTCCTAAAGTTGATTCAGCTGCGGGATCGAGGTACCACCAGTGCAGAGCTCAAGAATGGCAGCAGGCAGGTGTGAATGCATCTGCACGCACAGTGAGTCTAAGACTTTGAGGATATCCTGGGGTCAAGAAGGGCAGCAAAGAAGCCACTTCTCTCCAAGAAAGCATCAGAGAAAGACTGATATTCTGCAAAAGGTACAGAGATTGGACTACTGAGGACTGGGGTAAAGTCATTTTCTCTGATGAATCCCCTTTTCGAATGCTTGGGGCATCCGGAAAAACACCTGTCCGGAAAAGAAAAGGTGAGCGCTACCATCAGTCCTGTGTCATGTCAACAGTAAAGCATCCTGAGACCATGGATGTGTGGGGTTGCTCCTCAGCCAAGAGAGTGGGCTTTGCCTAAGAACACAGCCATTAATAAAGAATTGTACCAAAACATCCTTCGAGAGCAACCATCCAAGAACAGTTTGATGACAAACAATGCCTTTTCAAGCATAATGGAGCTTGCCTTTAGGCAAAAGTGATAACTAAATGGCACGAGCAAATAGAACATTTTGGGTCCACGGCCAGGAAACTCCCCAAATTCTGACTAACACCAAGCATTGATTATGCAAGAATGGGCTCCCATCAGTCAGGAAGTGGCCCAGAAGTTAATTGACAGCATGCCAAAGTCTTGAAGGGTCAACACAGCAAATATATTGACTCTTTGCATGTACTTAATGTAATTGTCAAAAATAGCATTTTACACTTGAAATGCTTGTAATTATACTTCAGAAAACCACAGTAACATCTGACAAAAAGATCTAAAAACACTCAGCCACAATCAGCCACATGTTATCCTGTGTTAGACAGTAAGCAAGAGGTTGCATGCTTGAATACTGGAGCCGGAATAGAAAACAAGAAAGATCCTGCTCCTCTGCAATGGTAGAACGTACTCTGCGTGAACTTCCCTACAATAGGCATGCTTGAAAGAGTTGTCACTGTGTTCCAGCCACCAGCTCAGCTTCTAAGAGAGTGTTCAGCAAAGAAGTCAACATTGTAGCGTGTTGAAGATCAGCTCTAAAAACAGATCGTCAATAAGCATGTTTCTGGCAAGGCACCTTGACCAGTGTAGTGTTTGCTCACTTGAGGCAGTAGGCTATACACAGGACTGCAAAGATGTGAGCAAACCGGGTACTGGTAAGTTTTATCATTATAAAATTATACAATTGTGAATCTGTATTTGGGTTGTAGACGTGAATTGGTATTTTCACTGTCAGACCAGATAAAAATTAGTATAAACAGTATTCGTCATAATAATTTGGTTAAACATGTACCGGTTGTTATAAAAACTGCTTTGCTAATAGATTTAGAAGCTATATTTGCCAAATGTCAAAATTGTCCAAAGAGGTGACTGTCTCCAGCAAGGTGTAATAAATTATAACTTTAATACATTTTAAAAAAGCATAAAAAAAACGTGTCACTGAAAACCAAGTCCTACAGTGTGATGCCGTATCCTAATTTAAAAATGCGCCATGTGCAATATTATTTAGTTGAATAAGTTGTTACTGAAGACTGGGAGGTAAAGCCCCTGACATCGACACATGGTACGTTATTGTCTCAATCTTTCAAATCATTTTCACTTGGTGTGACACCCATAATTTACATTTATTATTAAAAACTGTATGAAACAACATAATTATGGAAACCTATGCAAATGTGTCTTGCTAGCTGCTCATGACAGGTTAGCTAGGAATAGCATGATCATTAACTAATACAAAAAACTAAAACGTACTTCGGTTTGACAGAAAATGTACTTCAGTGTGAATGTCACAAGAGGACAAAGTATTTTAGAAGAAAACACCAGAATTGGCAGGTCCACTAATGGGGCTCTCTTCACAGATAGTAAGTTCACACAGAACATGTGACAGACGTGAAAGAGTCCGGAGACACGGTGGTGAACGTTATGCTGCCAGCCACAACCAGCATGACTGGTTTGACGATAGGTCGGCGATGATCTGAGGGAGGCATATCCTTGGAGGGCCGCACAGACCTCCACAAGCTATCCAACGGTACCCCGACTGCTGTTAGGTACCATGATAAAATCCTCAGACCAATCTGCAGACCTTACACTGGTGAAGTGGGCCCTGGGTTTTTCCTGTTGCAGGAGCATGATTTTCAATGTTTGAATCCAGCACTCAATTGTTTGTTATCTTGACATACATTGACCACTGTTACATCCAATCAGTAAATATACTGATTTTTAATATATTTCGGTAATTAAGATTCAAGTGTTCCCTTCATTTTTTGAATTAGCGTAAAAATATGATTGTAATCGTAAGACTCCGAGCTGAAGGCAAAGCAAGTTTGCAAAAAGAATTAAATGAAGGGCAGCCAATAATTGGGGCACATATATTACAGAAATATATTTTGTTTTATGATAAGACAGTTTTTGTCTTTTGTTTTTTCACTCCTCATATGGGATGCCACAAATTGAATTCCCACTTTGTTTTCTAGGTAGCTTGGTATTAGTTAGCTACCTACCTTATGAACAATGGTGTTGGAAGAAAAGCAGCCAAGTGTCTTTAGAACTTCTAACATTGAGAATAAAAATGTTGGTTTCTCCACATGCGACCAGAGCAAAAATCCATTTATAAACCACAAATGATTTGCATCACCTCTTTACAATACTTTAAGATATTTAAAAAGAGGCAATTAAAGACTTTAAGATGAAAGAATTTAAAGGACCCACAGAATCTATGATTTATTTCTAAAGCCACCATCTCATTGCTAAAAAAAATCCTGAGCTAAGAATGGTTTTAGATTACCTACAGAAGACATTTCATTAGCTTCTTTGGAAAACAAGTGTCTTAAAAGGGGCAACATCCTATTTTGAGTCATCAAAACAATTATAATTCTAAAGAATGTTTTACATCACGTTTCAAATCACAATTTCTGAAAACCCCATCATAACAACCAAATGTTACCTTTGAAAAAGGAAAATCAGAGACTATGTGAGAACCCAAAGGCATGCTAATTTACAGGGATATATTAGCTTGGTTCTGCATAAATAGAGTTACATGATGGTATACAGTTCTGGTCAATATTGCCCCCTGGGTCAAAACATTTGTTCAACCAAAATGTGTGCTAGTGCCATCAACTGAAAATGTTTGTGCAACCGGTGCCACTGGTGAAACAAGTTAGACCAGAACATTACAAATGTGTTTTTGTAAAATTATCTTTGCTTGGGGTAGTCCAACGGCGTAAGCCGCAGCAGTTGTGTGTAGTTCAAATGCAATCACTGCTTTTTATCTGACCTACATTTTTAAAAAGAAATGTCTTCGCATAATTGTGTTCTTGCTGGGTAGTACACTTTTGGGTCAGCCTATACCCCAGGGGCAGCGTTATGTTTCACAAATAATCTACAAACATTGCTTTAAACCGGAATGGTTGGAAAAGATTTGCACCTAGCCTAAATTAAGCTTTGATCGCATAAGAGTGGTCCAAAAAAATACATTTGGTGCCTTCCCTGTAGATGTTGCCTTATGTTGAGCAAATAGGAAACCACAGAACGCTACATGTAGCCTACCAGGCAATATAAACACATCATTTAAAAACATCCCAATCCCAGTTTGTCTAGGGCAGGTTTTTCTAAATGTACTGATGGGACCTCACAAGTTTTAGTTCTCACCCTAATATTACACAACTCATAATTAAAATAATGAAACTTCATGATGAGTTGATTTTATAGATGGGGCTGTGTCAGGCTAAAGCAAATAAAGTGCTCACAGGAAGATCTAGTACCAATATGGCAAAACCCTGGGCTAGGGGCCTCTCTGCCAACTCTTCAAAAAACAAAACAAACACACTAACAAAGTCTAGGTCCAAGGATTTCCACTGCAATTTCACCAGTCACGTGAAAGCAATAACATTACAGCATTTAAAAGGGGACTAGGTCCTGCTTGGTGTTAAGCGTGTCTGGAGAGGAAAGACAAAGCTATGCAAACAACTCCAGTAAATCAGTCCCGAGTGAATGCATCAAGACATTGCCCCAGGGCCTCCAAAGCGCATGGTCTCATTTAAGCAGTCCTCTGGAATAGTGCATCAGGCTAACAGTTCAAGAACGTGTGGGTGGGGGGCATCATATATTTGTACATTACAGGGAGACATGGTCTTCATACAAATCCAGTGAACCAAATTCACAGCTGTAGGGTCAACTATTCAATATGCTGCACTCTGTTACAGTCGGTTTTATTCAAGGCTTAGGAAGTAGGACCATGATTTAGCCAGCTGCTCAAATAATAATGCAGATAAGAGCTTTCTAACATTGCTCTAATTTCCCTTCCTTATGACATTGTTCTCTTCCAGTAAATACAAGCTGACAAGTTACAAGCGTACATACATTGTGGTCCATTAGCATAGCAACAAAGTGCACAATGCATATGTGATTATCAGTTCTGAAGAAAGGATGCATCCTTATTCCATGTATTGTGCGTAATGGATGGGGTTCGAAACCTGGTCCTGCAGAACTCATTCCAAATTGTCAGAAGCACTTAAAAATAATATTAGTGATGGATCTGATAAATGTGGTTCTAAAACGCCTCCTTTGGGACAACTAGACGATGCCCAGTTTTAGTACCACCACAACTTGGTCTCCCTATTTACCTTGTCAAGGGCACGAAAATTAGTTGACAAGTTCAATCAGGTCTGCTAGTTCTGGAATTGGTCAGATAAGTAAACGGAAAGTCTGAGGGTACAATACAGTCTATGTTGCGTAACATTATGTAAAAGCGAGTTTAATTGTTGTTTGTAAATGCCACCGGATATTTAATGTTAACTAACTAAACATCCATGGTGGATGAGTGTCACCAGTGATAAGTATCATATATCCAATTAAACTAGCTAGTAAGCGCAATACAGAACATGCAAAGGCCACAGCAAAAATCCTAGCGTAATGGTTAGCTACCAAGCTATCTGTTGACAATAAATTGCAACACTTACCACGGCTTGTTTTGGTATTGTTCAAACTACAGAAGAAAAAAAATTAAATCCCCGTACAGTAGCTATCGCCGGTCTCTTCACTACACTAGAGCGTTTCAAACCGACGTATGACGCATTGTCATCGATTTCCTTCTCACAGACATCCAACGATGAAAACGATTTGATCTGGATTTCCTAGGCTATGTAAAGCGGTAGGAATGAGCAGAACCTAACGTTAGCAATCTGGCTATTTTAGCGAATCCGTCTGAACTGGTTAATCACAACTAGCCAGTTAGCTTAGCTAGGTAACTTTGCTAGCTACCTGGCTGTACAGGGAGCGGCTGGTCTACCACCTCGCATACCCCCCTTCCTTTCATATCGCAACGTTACATCCGTATTTTTGTCAAATGTATTCAATTTCTAGCTAGTATACGTTATACCCCGTCTATGTTTTCCTGTCTCACGCCTTTTTTTGTTCAGAAAAATTCAAGATGGCTCTGTGTAGGAGAGAGCCATCCGGAGCCATGCGGAAACCGGATGCAATGTCTGTGGGGGTATTTCCTGTAAGGTCCCAAATAAGCATGTGTCCATCGCCATGCTGATAAGGACATCTGATCAGTTTGTCCAATCTATCGTTAGTTAGTTCCGTTTGGGTCAGGCATTTCGGTGCCACAATGGGAACGCTTCTGGACTACTGTCTTGCACATTGCACTATTATACAACTACATGTCTTGCACACTTCCTATTTTCTGTGTTTTTTTACTTCATGTATTATTTTATTTACTTACTGTTTTAAAGTACCACTTACACCATAGCAAATTCCTTGTAGGGGTAACCCTACTTGGCAATAAATCCTGATTCTGAAGTGTTTTTGTATCTAAATACAAAGAGCACTACATTCGTATTAAATACTTCAGCCAATCATCTAGAGGATTAGTTCACATTGGTTAATCTGAAGGACGCATTCTTCCATGTGCCGAATTACCCCCTGCAGAAGAATTATCTAGGGTTTTGATGTATATCTAGACGATCAGATGATTGTGGTGGAGTCTCGTCAGCTTGTAGAGGCTGGCTGGTTGATTTCTTCCCTGATGGCTGTTGTCCCTCTTGGGCTGATGTGGATGCTTCCGGTTCAGTGTTGGCTGCAAGTTAAACGCCTGAATCCGTTATGCCACCTTTGTTGGATGCTTCAGGTGTCCCTTTCATGCAGGTGGGGGGCTCTGTGCAATGGCACAAGGTCAGGGGAACTTGAAACTTCCGGCTATTTTTCTAGCCCTTCAGAGGTTCTGATGCTCCCTGTTGGGCAGGTTCTGGTCAGGAACAACTGCAGGGCAGCAGTGGCTTATGTCACTGACCTCATTTAACAATGGCTTGCTGTGGGTTTGGAGCGATTTCCCCCTCTTGTCACTGCCTGCTGTTTATCTCCCTGGGATTCTCAATGTTAGTGCAGATCTCCTCTCTTCAGAATGGTGGCGTCACCCCTCGGTGTGGTGGATGATCTGATCTGGGTGAGGTTCGGCAGGGCCGTCATCGACCTCTTTACCTCTTGGGAAGATGCGCATGGTTTGTTGTTCTCAATTGGAAATGCAAGCGCTCCACTGCGGGTGGATGTGTTCACTCACCAGTAGCCAAACACCTCGTCCCTAAGTGTGAGGCCTTCGGGGTCCCCCTGAACGGCCTAATCCATTTTGTAGGATGGCTTTAAAAACAAACAACATTCAATGTCTGCCTCTTGATGACTCTGGATGACAAGTAATCCCAACCCATAATAGTTTATAAAAGACAATGGTGTGTACAAAAATGTGCATCAGTAATAAAACATTGAGCCACATGATAGACATTATAAAACAACAGCTGAAGCATGCATGTGTAGTATATCACTATTGTCCAGCACAGACATAAATGTAGCCCAAACTATTTTCTTGTCAAGATGATAAGCTTGCTGTAAAGAAATTATTCTGATTTTCAGTTTTTACCAACTCAGTAATCACTCTAAAGGTGTACTGACGCAGCAGAATGATGCCTCATTCGTGTATTTCAGTCAACTAGTAGCTTTATCACGATACAAATACATAATTTCTGAAATAAATAAAAAACCTATCCTGGATCCCATGCAGTTCTGTAGCTGATGCAGTAAACATGGTCCTCCACTTTATCCTTCATCACATGGACTCCTCAGGAACCTATGCCAGGATCCTGTTTGTGGACTTCAGCTTTGCTTTTAATATTATCCTTCCAGCTCTGATGCAGGACAAGCTCTCCCAGCTGCACGTGCCTGAATCTACCTGCAGGTGGACCACAGACTTCCTGTCTGACAGGAGGCAGCGCAGGAAGTTGGGGAAATATGTCTCTGTTCAGTCTCAGATTAGTAATGAATCCCCTCAAGACTGCTTCCTTTCCCCTCTGCTCTTCTTCCTGTACACCAACAGCTGCACCTCCAGTCATCAATCCATCAAGCTCCTAAAGTTTGCAGATGACACCACCCTCATTGGGCTCATCTCTGGTGGGGATGAGACCGCCTACAGGTGGGAGATTGACCACCTGGTGAATTTGTGCAGGCAGAACAATCTAAGATATCTAAGAGTCCTTTTGCTTCCTCAGCATCATCATCAACCAGGACCTCAAGTGACCCCTGCACCATCACCAAAAAAGCACAGCAGAAGATGTACTTCCTGCAGCTGCTGAATAAGTTTAACCTGCCAAAGACAATGATGGTGCACTTCTAAAGTACACAGCTATTGAGTCCATCCTCACCTTCTCCATCTAGTATGCTGCTGCCAAGGACAAGGCAGACTGCAGCGTATCATTTGGTCTGCTGATAAGGTGATTGGCTGCATCTATCATCCCTCGAGGACCCGTCATCCCTTCCAGGACACTGAGGCGCCCTGGAAAGATTGACTGACCCCTCCCACCCTGGAGACAAACTGTTTCAGTCACTCCCCTCCGGCAGGCTATGGTCTATAAGGTGTTATTTTTCTACTTATTGTGTTATTTATCATTTACTGTTTACTGTTATGCACCAATACACCAAAGCAAATTCATTGTATGCGTAAATCTACTTGGCAATAAAGAGCGTAAAGAACCTTGACGTGACACTTGACAGGAACCTGTTATTCTTTGTAAACATTAAAGCAGTGACTTGCTACGACCCTACCTTACACAGCTTCCACTCAGCCAAAACTCTTCTCTGTCTTGGCACCTCAGTGGTAGAATTAACTTCCCCTTGAAGCCAGGACAGCAGAGTTCCCGGCAATCTTCCAAAAGTGGCTGAAAACCTACCTTTTTGATGAGAATCTTAACTTGTGTATTTTCCCCCAACTGGAGTTTCTTCAGTTTAAAGTGTGGATTCTCCAGTCCAGCAGAGAGCAGTCTGACTCTTGAGTCTCCTGGGTTGTCGTTGTAGTACAGATCCAGCTCTTTCATGTGTGAAGGTTTTGACTTTCAAACCTGAGGCAAGTGAAGCAAAGCATTCCTCTGTGACCAGGCAGCCTGCCAGTCTGCAGAGTGGATCATGATTTCACAAACTGTAACTGACATTAAAAACCTCCCTGAATAGTCCATATGTTAAAGAGTTGGACAGGGTTACTTGGGATGATGATGTCTGTTACGTCCCATTCATACCAAGCCTTGCCATTGCCAATTTGCCCACGCCATGAAATACTTGCAGACTTTATTGTCTATATGAAAGGAATAGGGGCAACCAAGACAAACAATGTTTTTGGCAATGATCCTCTGCTATTCATTATCGATCATTACAGGAACGTTTTTACTGGATCCAGATGAGTCTAAATGTCACAGCCCTGGAAGAGTCCATGACGTGTTTTCCATTTTTCCGTTTTTACCACAGACTCCAGGCTCCAATATTCTGGTCTGTTAATCCCATTCCACGCTTATCCCCTCATCAGCATCACACTATTTATTCCCAGTTCTCCTTCCCAGAACTTGCCAAATCAACACCGCTCTTGTTGGGTTTGTGCCTCTGCCTGGTTCTAGGTATGATTTGTTTGGAACACTATCCATTCAAGTGAATTATCTGCTAGTTGCAGTATACGTTTGTTTTGTCTACCTGAGCTCCTGTTTGTATGTTTTTTACCTTCCCTAGTGTCTTGTTTTTCTGAGGACTGCTTTTTGTCTCCTACCTCTCCATCCCCTGTTGCACAACACGTCATGCATTTGAGTCAGTCTGCCTTACACAGGCCAGCCCTGACACTAAAAGGGGGCAGGAATCGTACATTTTCACGGAGGACCTAAAGAACGGTACATCAAGTGGTAGGTCATATAAGCCATTTTCACCTAAACATAGGAACCTGTAATTCACCTTCGGTTGGCTGCTACTAAACAGTACACAAACAGTCTGTGTTGTTTACACTCTCAATCACACCACCAAGACAACCTAGTCCCCAGATACCACAAACGCAGCACTCCTGATTCCCAATCATCAGGAATACTGATCACCTTTTATTTGTTTATTTACTCCCCTTCACTATATACTACAGTTCTGAGTACCTTTACTTTGATGTATTGTATGTAGTTTATCACGTTCTATGCCTGTTTTCTAAAACCTTGAGTATCTGTGTACCAACGCCTGCATGCAGCTTCCTAACTGCGTTTTGCCTACCCGTGAGTGTTTTCAATAAAACCTACCTGCTCTGCAATAAAGACCATACCTCTGCCACTCCCGGGTCGTATTCCTTAAAGTGAGCGTGCGAAAATGGTTTGTGGACTGTTACAATACAGTAACGTAAAATCGATACTTGTTGTGGAGAGTTTGACAATGCCTATATTAATTGTGCCTGGTTAGTGATAGTGTTCGTAATCACATAGGTGACCAGTGCAGGTTAAACAGTCCGCATTCTTCAAATCGCTCTAGCACGCAAAACATGTAATTTTTTTAATTAGTTTTCTTTTATTACATATTATGAAAGTAAAAGTTGTAAATAAATTACACATTATAAAAGACAACCTTAATAAGATTACTGAATACTTGTAATTTGTCTGCAAATTTGGCTTGTTTTATGTTTTCCAGTCAGTTTTGTGGGGTTGAGCATGATTAACATCTTTGGTTTCATTGGCTGTTGTCTCTTAGCTTCGATCAAGCGACCGCCCCAAGAGAAAAGATGTGTGTTAATGAGAACGCGCAAAAGACAGGCTCCTGCAGCCTGAAACTCTTCAAAACCATCAACAGAACAGAGACATGCTTGTTTTGGGAGCTATGACGGCATGTACTACTGATTAAAATATGACTCAATCCAAGAAGAAAATGCTAACCAAACGAAAGTGTCACAAAACAACAAATTGACGGCATTGTGGTTGTCGTCTGTCCTATTTAGTGATAATCTAGCAATATTTGGGCAAGCATGTAGTTGTAGGGGTAGTCTAGTGGGGGTGGGGTTAGCTATTGTTCCCAGCCACTGACCGCCTGTGAAAGGTGTGAAAGGTTCTAAATCTTCCAAAGGATTTTCTCTACTTATCGTGTTATGGTGTACCAACATTTAAATTAGCATCTTCGACTATTTTACGATTTCAATGTATGATACATCATTTGAAAGCTTACAATCTGAACTTTCAGAATCTGTAAAACAGAAAAATTACGTGCCCTACATGAGGACGATTATACCAACACCTGTCACTTATGTTTAAAATGTACTTTAAAAATAACACAGCACATAATTACTTGTATAAAGTTTTGTTGTAGTAAGTATGATTTATGTTTAAACATTTTACAATTCTGCATCATTTTAGGATGTATGTGTTTATTTTCAACCACTCAGCATTATTCAAAATTAAAGTCTGTGGTGAATGCTGTATACACAATTGCAGATTTGCATGATGTGTATTGGGGACATGACAAAAAGTGATAAGGAAATTGTTGAAGTGAACTGAAGTAAATTAATGTAGATGTATACATATAAATATATATATATATATATATATTATTATATTGTTGTTAATTTGCTGCTGCTAATTAGCTTTCCAAAAAATCTAATAACACTGTACCCCTGTAATATACAATAGATACCTATTGTGTGTTAATGTATTGTGTGGCACTTGTGTGTCATACTGTGTGTCTACCCCCTCTTTAACCCCCAATGCAACACACTGTAATGCACTGTATGTGGAATACATACTCCATCAATAGATTGATTGTTTTCATTTCGGTGTACATGGAGGACGTTTGAATACATAGTACATCGTATTGCATGTACTAACAAGCATAGAGATGTTGTTTTTAGTAATAATGTTCTCATTTCTTTGAAGTCTTCTGTATGCTCCAAAATCTCAAATACATTATCTGATGATCTGGCTTGTATTGATACACCACTGGAATACAAAGAACATAAAGGTCCAAAACATTATGCGCTTAAACATACGTAGTCTAAAATTAAATTGTACTTGAAATCTGTCACAATCTTGAAACAATTTTTGGCCCTATGTCTACAACATACATACAAAACTCACAATCATTGGATCTTACCCTCAACCCTCTGCAAGAAATATCTGCTAGTTGAACTCACAGACCTAATGGCCTCCTTCGCCACCACCAAAGTGTCAATTGCCGGGGATTTCAACATTGATTGTGACATTCATGACGCCATTTTTCAACAAGATTTTGGTGTTAAATTGAAACTGATGCAGTTCATTTAGATGCTAACCCTACAAAATATACCTTGATTGACCTTATTTTTACACATTTTCCTGACCAATATGTTTCAAGTGTGGTGTTCTCCTTAGATATTAGTGACCACTGTCCTACTGTGTGTATTAGGAATGTGCCTATAGCTAAATCCCATCTTAAACGCTTTAATGAGCAGATTAACAATTCAGTGATATTGACTGTGACATCCATAGTTGAACCAGAATGGGCACTTCACAAGTTCTGTAGCATCTTCAATGATATTGTGCATATTCCCTGTCAGAGCTCTTGAGATTTAAAAGTAAGTCTAGTCCTTGGATTATGTCAAAGGTAGCTGAAGTTATACACAATAGAAATGTTTCCTGGGCAAAGCTAGATTTACAGACACAAGCCCGGATTGACTAAATCAGATTACTTTTAACTTTTAATTCAATTGTTTGAAACCCGACTAAGTTCTGGAAAACTTTTAAAACTCTAAAGGATTGTGACTCTTTTTCACTCCAAATTAATTCAGCCCCCGTTCCCATCACTGATTAAAACATTTGATAATTAATGCTTTTAATCATAATTTAAAGCTATATATTTGATCCAGTAGCTAAGCCAACTCAATTTAATTGTGATCTGGATACTGATGGAGGACATTTGTTGTCTAATACTGAAAATGTAGGTTCAGGGGTTTCTTTTAGACAATTGTCTGTTAAGGAACTCGATGCCATACTAACTTTAGACACTAAGAAATATATAGAACCTGGTCAGCTAAAATGTGCAGCCTCCCTTATTGCTGGCACAGTAACCAATTTTTGTTTATTTGAAGTTGTCTTTAAGATTCAAAAATTATGCTAAATTATGTTGCCTCTCCATAAGGGGGGTGATTGTAGACATCAATTATGGACCGATTTCGAGGCTTCCTTCTTTAGCTAAGATTCTTTAGTAACTGTGCAGCTTCACTCCTTCTTGGCTGAGAAATGTATTTTACTTGTAAATCAATTCGGTTGTAAACCTTGGGATAGTACTTTTACAGCAGCTACACTAGTTGTAAATGATCTTGTAAATGCTTGAATGCTAAAATGACTTGTATGCATTGTTCATTGACTTATCTAATGCCTTACGGTTGATCATGCTATCTTGTTGAAGAAATTGTCATCAACAGGCTATAGCCCAACCGGATGTGTTTGATTTTAAAACTCTTAGGGACAGAACACAGACTATTGTGCTGAAAGGAGTTGGGTGTGATAGTCCTGAAGTACAGCCAAAACTTTTGAGAATAGTGTTGGTTTACACAAAGTTTGCTGCTGCAGTGTTTTTAGATATTTTGTCAGATGTTACTATGTTATGCTGAAGTATAATTACAAGCATTTAATAAGTGTCAAAGGCTATTATTGACAATACATTACAAGTACCTGCAAAGAGTCAATATTTCTTCCTCAAGACCTCAGCAATTTGCCCTGGCATGCTGTCAATTAACATCCTGACTGATGGCAGCCCATTTTTGCATAATCAATGCTTGGAGTTTGTCAGAATGTTTTTATTTTGTCCACCCGTCTCTTGAGGATTGACCACAAGTTTTCAATGGGATTAAGGTATTGGGGAGTTTCCTGGCCATGGCCCCAAAATGTTAATGTTTTGTTCCAGAGCCACTTAGTTATCACTTTTGCCTTACGGCAAGGTGCTCTATCAAAAAAGGCATTGTTCGTCACCAAATGTTCTTGGGAGAATTCTGTCTCGGAGGATGTTTTGATACCATTCTTTGAGTCATGGCTGAGTGCTCAGACAAAATTGTGAGTGAGCCCACTCCTTTGGCTGAGAAGCAACCCCACACATGAATGGTCTCAGGATGCTTTACAGTTGGCATTACACAGGACTGATGGTAGTGCCTTTTCTTCTCCAGACAAGCGTTTTTCTGAACGCCCCAAACAGTCGGAAAGGGGATTCATAAGAGAAATGACTTTACCCCAGTCCTCAGCAGTCCAATCCCTGTATCATTTGCAGAATATCAGTCTGTCCCTAATAATGTTCCTGGAGAGAAGTGTTTTTTTGCTGACCTTCTTAACACCAGGACATCCTCCAAAAGTCTTTGCCTCACTGTACGTGCAGATGCACTCACACCTGCCTCCTGCCATTCCTGAGCTCTGTACTGGTGGTGCCCTGATCCCGCAGCTGAATCAACTTTAGGAGACAGTCCTGGCGCTTGCTGGACTTTCTGAAGCCTTCTTCACAACAATTAAACTTTTATACTAGAAATTCTTGATCTGACAAATGGTGAATTTAGGTGCAATTTTACTAGCAGCAATATCCTTGCCTGTGAAGTTCTTTTTGTGCAAGGCATTGATGACTGAATGTGTTTTCTTGCAGGTAACTATGGTTAACATAGAAAGAAAAAATATTTCAAGCCCCACCCTCCTTTTAAATCTTCCAGTCTGTTAATCTTACTCAATCAACATGACAGAGTGATCTCCAGCCTTGTCAACACTCTCACCTGTGTTAACGAGAGGATCACTGACATGATGACAGCTAGTCTTTTGTGGCAGGGCTGAAATGCAGTAGAAATGTTTTTAGGGAATTAAGTAAACTTACATGGCATAGAGGGAATTTGCAATTAATTGTATCACTCTTCATGACATTATGGAGTATATGCAAATTGCCACCATAAAAACTTTTGGCCACGGCTGTACATAAAGGTGTTCCGTACTGATCAATCTTTGGATTTGAAATGGGCTGCGCATGCAAGAAACCCCCCAAACATCACACAGCTGAAAACTGAAAAAAAATCGGCATGGAGGAGTGGGAAAAACATTCTCTCATTAGATGTCAGAGACTGCTAGACAGTAGGAAACAACTTATTAAGGTTATTTCAATAGCAGGGGCAATACCAGCTATTAGGGCATAGGGAGTCCTACGTTTTCTCCTTAGTAGGAAAAGGTATCTTTGAAAATATTTTGTTAAATAAAAGATATCATGGTTCAAATGACATTGGTTTGGTACATTTCACCTGACTATATAAATGCTATTGGTCAATCTGTAAATAGTTGTGCATTTCA
>JACXGK010000861.1:30800-49097 GCA_016801125.1 Novumbra hubbsi
GGGGGGGGGGGGGGGGGGGGGGGGGGTTGAGACACTGCAGCAACTTTTCACTGGAGATTTATAAATCGGCAGTTCTGATTTTCTGCTGTTAACTAATTTGAAGTTTAGTGACATATTTCTAATGATTGCATTATTTAAAAAACCTGTAAATATAGTTTAAATTCACATCGCTTTATTTGATTGGGGCGGTAAGGGACCTGGATAATGGATGGGCGGCGCTGGCCCGCAGAACGTTGACAACTACTGTTCTAAAAGCTCCAATTCCATCTCCAAATATGGCCTGTATACAGATGCCTGTCTTTAGTTTACCCCAGTCCTCGGGTCTTTTGAGCTGTACAAATTCTCATAGTCAGGGTACCCAAATCCCCTAGTACCTCTAAGCCAACTACAGGAGACAAAGTAACCAGCCCTTTTAGCTTGCCACATGGGAACTGATGTGACAACACCTGGTCTGCCGCCTGGGCCACTGCCCCTACCTGGGACTGTTCTCTTGTGCTCGACCCCTAGTGTGCTGCCTCATTCAAGTCGATGCCTGATGGGATTATTTACTTGATAAATGGGATGCTTCTGGCCCCCACTTTGGCCAAGTGTGTTTTTCTCCATGCGTTATTGGTTCATCCATCCTGCACTTTGCCTGCAGTCAGTGACTCCAAGGATGGAATGTGGGGGAGCATTGTGGCAAATGGAATTCTGAATGCAGAACACTTTTCCATTAATCTACGGCACAAAATCATTAACCTAAATCACGCAACACATGATACACACAGCCGCGAATGAGTCAAGTTTAAGCCTGATTAGTAAATCATGACATTGTACAGAAATGTTCCTCCATTTTTGGGGGGTTTTCCTTGTTTGTTGTGGGCCAGTGATCTAATGCAACTGCCCAATATTTGTAATCTTTAGTAATAAAGATATATTTTAAAGAATTTATTATATTTATAAAATATACATACTCCAGCAGTTGAAGGAGATTGATACAAAATATTTATTAAGTAAAAAGCGAACCCTACAGAGATGTGTATTCATAAGCATCAAAAATGTATAGAAGAAAATGGTGATGTATGTGTAAAAAGTTATTTTATTTCTGTTTGAGATTATAGATGCCATTTAGCAGTGTTTAAAGACTGAGCGAAAGACAGGAAAGAGAGGAAACTGAAAATAGCTAATTGAAGATTGAGTAAAATTCATCTACAACAGTAAAACAAAAACGTGTTATTAAAAATAAAATAAAAGGGATCCATATGGAAAATACCACTCGAAAATTGGGTTAATTTCCTCTATCTACAGATTCATGAGATTTCTTTTCTACTCCTTTCCAGTACCCCTATAGGACAGTGTTCACATTTTCTTAAAGTAGAAAAAAAACTACAAATTTAAAGCGCGGCAAATATCAAACAACTAAATGACAATAAGGTAATGGAGAAGTTAATATGAAAAAGAAAATGGCTCAGTGGCAGCCAGGAAAACAGTCATTGGGCCCTAGTTTCATGCGGACGCACAGCGCTAACCTTGTACCACTCGACACCTCCTGTTTCCCCCAACCAAAACGGCATGGTAATATCTTCACCTTGCCATCAGATAGAAGAGGAAATGTAGCTAGGTAGAGTTTATTTTGCCATATTGCTCATACTGACCGCCCGGTTAGCTCTCAAGTGGGGAATCAAGATGTGCCAATGGCAGGGTTAGACAACCCGGGTCCTGGAGTGCCGCAGGCACCTTCTCTTGATGAGGTAAGCGACCTGAGAGACCAGGTGCGTAAAAATGTAGACAACCTTGTTGAGACATAATCCTACAGTACCTGCGGCACTGTGGGAGCAGGGTTGACTGTCTGGCCAAAAGTCAACGCTCAATATCAGGGCATATGTTCTTTTAAGAGGTGAGCGGTCACAAGAAGTAGTCCGCCACTGGCTTTTTCGAGGGGATACCCCTGGTCTCTTGAGGTGCAGCCTCAAATATGATGAACTCCCTTTGCAGGTGTTCGTCCAGTTCCAAGATGGCTGCGACATTACCACACCTGTGTGTCCAAGAGAGAAGGGGATTTCCTTTTAAATATGGTGACCTAAGCGCTACACAAGGACACGGCAGTGCCAATAAAGTAAACCGAACCATTAAGAGAAGATAAGAAAATGAAAAAGAAATACATGAAAGTGAGCTGAAGTAAGCAGAGATGCACGACACAGACCTGTAGCAGTAGTTGGGCGCCGACCACACGGTGAGCACGGTCTCGTTGAAGTGCCACTTGTATCCCTCCATGACCAGCTGGTGGGCCCTGCAGATCATGTGGATGTCGTTGGCCGCGTTGAACTGGGCCACAACATCGCTACCAAACAGGTAACCAGCTCCCCTCGGGCTCACCCCCCACCCTGTCGTGTCTGGAGGTAAAGAATGGAAAGGCGAAAAAAGGAAAGAAACAAGAGAAAAACTTACTCAAGGCATTTCATTTCTTTCTGTTGGATGTTGCTCAAATATGTTACACAAGTAACATCCAGTTCCCATCTTGCTCATATTTTTATATTCCGCTCAATGAGCTGGGGCTCATTGACCGGAATATTGTTAATTTTTGTACTGGCCAAACATATTAATCAAGCTCACAACGCTGGTGTTGCTAGTGCCATAGGCACAACCAACTGAGCAACACACAACTGCAATTAATAAAGACTCACAAATGTTTTTAGAGTGTAAGGGTTATCTAGGTGGTTGTTTCTGGACATCATCGGTTCTTACCTTCTGGGTCAGACCAAAGAAGGTCACACATGGGACCGTCGTGAGGCACTTCTTGCTTCCTGTCAATTGTTCTGATCTGGTCCAGAGTTTGAATAGAAGGAGAAAGGCCACCGTGCACACAGAATATCTATAGAGTGAAAGAAAAGATTAAGTTACAATCTTATGCAAACCAGCTATATTTAAGGTTTCTGTAAAATCCTTGCTCCCAATAATGTGAAAACATTTGTTTAACCCATTACTTTCACAAAAACATTAAAATTAAAAAGCCATTTACAGGTGGCTGCATTGATGAGCAATGATCCTGGCCATGGGTGAGAATTGTACCCACAATTGAACTACCCAGACACTTAAAACCTCTAGTACAGAAAAAAACAACAATATAGCCTAGATCGTGTCCTACAGCGGTCCTGCAGTCTAGAAAATTCCACTAAGTTCACATGTACTGCAGGAGCTTAAATAAGGCGAAACAAACTATTTTATCCACACAGTCTATAAAAGAATTACAAATGCCCCGTTAAACCCTGGTCCAAAACACATTTTGGTTGTCTTGCCAACTGTTGGTCACAATTACTGCCATGGAAACAAGATGTAATGCAACCAGTGGCGGGGGGGGGACGACCTTGCCATCGATGATAGCGGAGAGAGACAGGTAGTCGAAGATCTCGGTGCAGTACCGCCACACGGTGACAGAGCCGTACTTGCGAAGGCACTCGTCATAGAAGCCATACACCTGCGTGATCTGCCTTGACTCGTGGTTCCCTCGGATGAGTGTGATCCTGTCCGGGTACCTCACCTGAGACAGGAGGTAAGAATGGTTTGAATGAGTTCTTCAGAAATCAACCAGACCTTACCTCTACATAACATTGGAAACATGGAGGCTCCTTTTCCACAGGCAAACCAACTGCAATATTTATTTTCTCCAAATGACTGGTATTTTGGCCAATCACATTTTGTAAATTTGACAACCTGTGCCTTCTTCAGTACCTTAAGTGCTAATAGTAGCAGGAAAGTCTCCACGCTGTAGAACCCTCTGTCCACAAAGTCCCCCATGAAGAGATAGTTTGTCTCTGGAACGTCACCTCCTACCTGCACACATACACACACAAATTTACACTTTCTGCCCCAGACACACATACTACATAGTACAAATAAACGCAACAGATCAATAAAAAATGTCTTTACAACTCAAACTACATCTGACAATGACTGTGTACAAAAACACCTAGAAAGTCATGTTTTACATTGAAATCAATTATGTTGATAATTATGTCAAAAACCTTGATGTGCATTGGGTCCCTGCTATTGTAAAACTAGCAATGCTGACTGTCTTGAGAACAAGCTTGGACCCAGTATCTCTATTCCTGTGTTGATTAGAAATAGATGGAATCGAGTGCCTGCATTTTATGAAGCAAACCTGTCTAATTGTATATCTATAAAGTGCCAATTTACTAGTCCAGGACCCCCTATTATCCCTATTAAGATGGCCTTACTTAATATCAGAACCCTCGCAAACAAATCATTCTTGGTAAATGACATTATTAGTTCCTACAAGCTGGATTTCATGATTCTCACTGAAAAGTGGCTAACTGAAGACTGTAGTGCTATTGTTCTCAATGAGACAGCACTTGAAGAAAAAGGCTATATGAAAACATGTCGAAATGGTAGGAAAGGAGGCGGAGTGGCTGCCCTATTCAAAGATGCATTCCAATGCAAAGATAGCCCGCTTGGTAATTTTATTTATTTTGAATACCTCTGTTTTACACTGCAGGGTGCTCCTAAAATCGTGTTTTTAACCATTTACAGACCTCCACGATACTCTCCAAAATTCATGGATGATTTTGCAGAACTACTTTCTGTCATATCTGTTGATTATAACTGGTTTATTATAACCAGGGATTTTAACATCCACCTAGATAATGGTACCGACAAACATGCCAAAGATCTTTACGCACTACTTGACACTTTTGATCTCACTCAACATGTGGAAGAACGTACACACACTCGTGGCCACATTCTTGATCTGGTATCTCTAAAGGGCTTGAAATTTCCTCTGTCATGGTTAAAGACATGGCACTGTCTGATCATTTCTGTGTGTTTTTTGAAGCACTGATCACCCCAGAAGTTCAAGTAAACTCAGTTTCTGTTAGGAAAAGGTACATTAATGAGAGCACCAATGCTCACTTTATGGAGGCCATAGCTATCTTGCCAAATTAAGTGCAGAGTCAGTTGATGAACTCCTAGATGACTTTAACGCCAAAATATTGAATGTCATGGATCATGTTGCACCAATAAAGGTAAAGAAAACTCAGAGCAAACAGAAAGCACCTTGGAGAAACAAGGTAGCGATAACTGCCCTGAAAAGAGAATGTAGGAAAACGGAACGTAAGTGGAGAAAAACTAAACTTCAATTGACAGCATCAGAACATGTGTCTACAGTTAAATGTAATGAATTTGCGTGTTACTTTGGTGAAAAAAAATCAAAAGTATTAGTCTGAGCATCAGTACAACACAGTCAAAACATTACACTGTACCATCACTAAAACCACCAGGACATAATTCAGGTATGTCGGTTTTTAATACAATTGATCAAACAACCCTAAAGGAAACAGTTCATCATCTTAAAGCTTCCTCATGTTGTCTTGACACCCTGCCATCTGACTTTTTTAAAACCATTCTTAACTCTATAATAATGGACCTACAGCAAATAGTTAATAGCTCCTTGAAATCAGGAATTTTCCCCAAATCCCTAAAAACAGCTGCCATTAAACCTCTATTAAAAAATAGGTTCTGACCTCACCACAGTACTGAAACGGCTCTGATTAAAGTTGTGAATGATATACGGCTGAATACTGATTCAGATAAAATAACAATCCTTGTTCTATTAGATCCCAGTGCTGCCTTTGATACTGTAGACCACAAAACTCTTGTCGACAGGCTGTCCGGGACAGTCCTCAATTGGTTTAGGTCTTATTTGGATGGTCAAAGTTACTTTGTCACTATTGGCAACCACAAATCTGATAGGGTGGCTATGACATGCGGAATTCCCCAGGGTTCAGTTCTCGGACCGCTTCTGTTCAATCTCTATATGCTACCTCTGGGCCAAATTCTACAGAACAACAACATCAACTACCATTGCTACGCAAATGATACTCAAAAATATATGGCTCTCGAACCATCGGACTATAGCTCAATAGATGCATTGTGTCACTGCATAGAACAGGTAAATACCTGGATGAACCAACATTTTCTACAATTAAACCAAGATAAAACTGAGATTATTGTATTTGGCAACACAAACAACAGAACAAGTATTACTAAAGAGCTTGATTCTCGGGCCCTAAAGACCAGAGACCAAGTGCGTAATCTTGGTGTTCTAATAGACTCTGACCGTACGTTCTCCAGTCAAATCAAAACGATCACCAAAACAGCATTCTATCAACTTAAAAATATAGCTAGAATCAAGGGCATGCTGTCCCGCAAAGACCAATAAAAGCTTATCCATGCTTTTATCTCTAGTAGAGTTGGCTACTGTAATGGGCTTTTAACTGGACTTCCCAAAAAGACTACAAAAAAGCTGCAGCTCATTCAAAATGCTGCAGCAAGAATGCTAACCGGGACCAAGAGAACAGAACACATTACTCCGATTCTTAAATCTTTGCATTGGCTTCCAGTAAGTTATAGAATAGATTTTAAGGTGATGCTTTTAGTCTACAAATCACTGAATGGTTTAGGGCCTGAATACATACTATGTTTGAAGAATATCAACCAAGCAGGCCTCTAAGATCTATGAATTCAGGCCAGCCAGTAGAGCCCAGAGTCCAAACAAAACATGGCAAAGCGGCATTTAGTAGCTACGCGGCACACAACTGGAACAAGCTACCAGAAGATCTTAGACATGCCCCAAACCTATCAATTTTCAAGTCTGGGTTAAAAACACTCATGTTTTCACGTGCCTATGACTGAGGGCTTGACCACAAAATGTGCCCTATAGCTTTAATAGATACTTTAAAAGCAACATGGAAACCCTATACCAGACTTTTTCATTTTCATAACTTTTTTAAAATCCTTCTTAATTTTCCTTTAATCTGTATTTTTTTTTTTACATGTTAAAATGATCCATGTCTGTTCTAATACAAGTTGTAGATAGACTGTTAGTAATAACATTGTATTGCTCTTTTTATTATTTTAATGTTTTTTCATTTCTCTTTTTATTTCTCTTTTAATGTCTTGTCTTGTAAAGCACATTGAATTGCATCCATGTATGAATTGTGCTATATAAATAAACTTGATTGATTGAAGATACCTTTTATTATCACAATGCTTAAATGTTCTTAATTGAACATCACACAACCATTTGGTGAAGATACTGAATGTATTTTACATTGTTTCGCCTACTATGTTCAGATTGAAAAGTACAGAATCACCACCTTAAAGATATAGATTTGTCTGTGACTGTGGGATTCACAGCCACAAAAGGCTACTGCATTGCCTATGTACTATACAATACTGTCATAAACAGGACATGATACCACAACTGGTAAGGATATAACCATGTAAATCATGTGAACCCCAGCAATGTATTTTACCATGGAGCAGGATACACAGCAAGACAAAGGAAAACATCTGAGCCCCAGAATACAGGATCAAAACTACAACTGAACGGCTGTAATCTTTGTTGATATAACACGCTTCTACTTGGACAAAACTCGACAGTATCGACGCAATATCATTGGCCATTGAGTAATTGATCATGTGCCTGGACAACGTTGCAGAAATGTGTTCACGTGGGGTTGAATGTGGGGTGAGTGGCCACAAAAAGTGATCTACATACCTTATGGAGTTCCTCATTTAAATGTGTGAAAACCTTACAATAATTCCACCATTCATAGGAGATTCATAAATGGTTTTGGACCAATCACTGACCCCAGACCTGGCCTCAAAATGTTCATTTCATTATAGAGGTAAAAGGTCTATGATCGCCATCTCTATAAGGATATCACCCTCCAAATGGTAATAACTGGATGGTGACAAATTGAGATTTGACAAATAATTATACCTGCAGTGCTTGAAAAATAAACATATTCATTTTGACGTGGAAAAGATATCATTGCCAAATGCCAATAAATGTAAAACAAAGTTTGCTCCAATGATTGTAGAAGATGTCTCCTTCGATCTAACTTATGGCATAGAAATTATGAACATTGTTTCATCTTGGACTAATGGATTGTTACAATGACTTAACTGTAAGAATTGCACTATGTTATGTTTTAATGACCTAACGACTATACTTGTATTTCACCCATAAAATTGTTTACCAACCAAATGAAAGCAAAATCTGTTGTTTTGAATGCAAGATATATTTATTATAGTTTAGTTTAGACACACTGCACCATTCTACTGATAAGTGTCTACAAAAAATACTGCCAATATGGACAAAATTACCTCCCACTTTCACATTAGCAGCAGTGTTTTGCGTGAGTGCAAAATCAGTTTTTACCATGCTGACACACAGAGGTGGCGCTAGATTTTGCGAAGGCAGATTCCTTTTTAGTTTAGAATGCAGGAAAAACTCTGGGTACATACAGTATGTTGAGACAAAAACAGTATAAACACACCCCAGAGCTGTACTCAAAGATACAACAGATGAAATGCAAAAGCGCCGGGAGATTTAACTTACTCGAAACAACTCCTTCAGGTCATAAAACTGACCATGGATATCCCCACATACCTGGGAGAAAAAAGGAGAATAGTAATTTTAATCCATCTAGCTTTAAACATGTACAGTGGCAAAATAAAACAGCCACTAATTTACCATTGCTGGTTTTCTTGAATCCAAATGCTCAATAAGTAATGTAAACAAATATTTGTGGTGAACTATTTAACATTTGGAAGCATAACAAACTGTAATTTGTCAAATGTCTATGGAATTATTGAACAAAAATATCAAAAAGGAGGCAGTGAATGTAAGCCATAAGGACTCCGGTCAGGAGAAAGTAAGTGCTGTCAAGGCAGAATTAATAATTGGCAACACAAGACAAACGCCTTCAATGCTGGAGATACTCACTGTTACTGGAGAGTCCACTCTTTGTACGTTACTCTCCTCCACCAGAATTTCCCTGTCACACAGGGAAACAGAAAGCAATGACCTTTGGGTCTAACTAGACAATCTAAATGATGTGGCCTGTTTCAGTGTGTGTCCTATTACCTGGCCTTGGCGCATAGTGCTTTGACCTCATTTTCCTTGATGAGTTCACAGCGCCTAAGCTGTTCGATCTGTCTGTCCAGGTCACTGATGTCTCCCATTGTCACACACATGTAGAACAAGAGGCTATGTGCTCCTCACTCTTTCAGGTCTGGAGCCTCCAACAGGGCCTTGCAAACACTGTCTACACAGTCAACCTGGTCCGGAACACACAAACAAGCTCTTGCTCTGTAGCTGTTCAGTTAGAGAGCGTGGAAGATTGGATTGGTGGGTCTGTAAGAAAGTAACAGCAAGAATCTTAGGATGGTTTTTAAACCATGGTTAAATTGAACTGTTGTATGGCAGTCGTTCCTGAACAACAGACTTTAAATGAACCATGCATATTAAAACATCAATAAAGTATTCTCTAACCGTGTTATGGCTTGCTCTTTGGGGTTTAAAACTGGGTATCTGTATCGGTAGTTTATGACCACTACTGATATAAAAGGGGCTTTTTGAAGAAAATAAATAAAGTTGTGATACCCTGGACGTCCTTAAGCTGAATCTACACTGGTATTACATCTGAGCTGCATCAGCATTTAAGGTGCCATCTACACGCATGTTAACAGAGTGCAATTGGCTCAATGAAAATCTGTCTGCAAGGATAGTACCACACTGGCATGTCAATTAACAGTATCTGTACATTGCAGTGCTCTTTCAATATGTTTCAGTCCAAAAAGTGGCCTTCTGTTTTCACAGACAAAAAGTACATAACATTTTATAAACCAACAAATACATTAACCAATTTCAAAGAGGCGGCACATGCAATGAATTAGAACAAGACTCACATTGGCTGTATTAATTCGGTTCTCAAATAGTACACAAACACAACGGGGTGATGGTTTACACGTGCCACACCGAAATGATACTCAACAGCAACCCTGACATCAAGATAACAAGATGAGGCCAACTGTCCATCCGGGTCATTTCACATTCTCTGTAATTCCTATTTTTTTTTTTTTATCCAGCAATGCTCAAATGTGAAAAACGCGAGTATATGATTGTGAAAACGTTCTTAAATATGGGGCATAAAACCCTACGCGATGTCAAATGTCTCTTTAGTCCCACTTCGACACTGAAGTTTTAACTACCAGTTCATAAAGTGTATTAATGCTAGGTAGCAGTAGCCACAACTTCCATTATGGAATGAGACATAAACAACAAAGAAACGGATTGGTTGTTACTGCTACGCCAAAATGGCGTCAGCGGTCACTACTTGTTCAGTGTGTTTAAAACTGACAGTTGTTCAATATTCTAGAGTAACTTCAGATGGAACGAATATAACACAATCATAACCCTGGCTGGGTGGCAGTACACTTTCCTATTAGTAGCATATCTCGCCAAGCTCTGGCTGCAGTTAGTGCCAATACACAAATGCTACTCGCAGTCCAAATCTTGGCAGTTTCGTTAGAAAACCTACCGCGCCGGGCTCCGATTGTCCACATTGTAACATACACACTACATACACAGTATTGTAGTCTCACTCCGATAATAACTAGTCGTGTCCTCCGGCTATGGATTGTCTGCACAGCCCGGGTCACCAGCTAGGCGCAAGGTCCTAACATGAAATTAGGGGAGTAACATTTATTCAATAGTTACATTTGCCTGGATAAGCCATCTGACCTACTACTAATACTACAGTATGGTCCAACCTGGATAAACAACATTATTACGAGTTCATTTCCTGTCGTTGTTAACGTTAACATCATTATATTTTAATTAAATGTATGAAATGATACTAGTTTTACTACAGTAGTTAAATGGTGGATCGTGTTCTTCTCCACTGCGTTAATAGCCTTATCTAGCAAGTTATCTAAGAATATTGACCCGCTTATCAAATTGCTTACGAAATGCTAACATCTGTGCTAACATTTTCTAGCTCGTGCGGTACTGATTTGCTAGCAAACTGGATTGTGAGCTGCTTTCTATCAGAGAAAGCAGAAACATCCACAAAAAAAACCCAATTACCTTTAAATATTGTCAGAAATATCGAGATGTAGACATAAATAAGCGATTTTATTCCATATAAAACATAGTTTTCGTCCCACCACGGTAATTTTTTTTCACCGGTTCTCCACCACCGGACGGGCTGTCTGCTACTTCCGCTATCTGCCACGCGCATATCGCAATTCTAAAGCGTATGCGGGCACCTATAGAAAATGAAATAGGGCGGAGTAGAGTGATGTTAGCTATGTAGAATATCAAAATCTATATCACAACCATTGAGCTTTCAGAGTATCTATCATCGGTCAACTGTTTAAGTAATGCCTCCTTTCAATCAAATGACAATAGCGGCTGTCATTTATTTGAAAATAGGGATGATTATGGCTGACAGCACTGTAGCTTTTACTATAGTAGATGGCTTTTTGTCTATTACAATAAAAGGAAAGTCTAACTAAATAAGTCTAACACCTTTATAGTCCCCAAAATATTGCACCCTTTCATGAATGCAGCCAATATTTGATTATCCTGTTTCCTTCATGTGCTTCCATTATCTTTATTGTTGTGTTGCTTTGTAACTGTTTTTGCAAGATTTTGTATTCTATGCGCTGACAAAAATATAAGACCTAAAAAAACATGCATGTATTTTCATTTTTCATTTAATTTCAATCTTTATTTAACCGGCTGTGTCCCGTTGAGAATAAAAAGAGAGAGCTGGCCAAGAATGGCAGTTGTACAAAATAGTTTCTTAAAAATAACAAATACGCATTTAGACATGCTCAAAGTGCAATACACCAAAAGTGCAGGAAAAAAAGTCCTATTTTAAAGTAAAACATTTACACATTTAGATAAATTCAGGTCCTGCTGGTAACATTTTCTGCTAGTTATTCCAAGCAGATAACATATAGGCCTTCTTTCCCAACTCAGTCTAAACTTTTGTAAGTCATAATCATGTTCTGAGACTAACCCATAATTACCATGTTTGTGGGACAGAAAAACAGACAAATACCAGGGAAGTCTTCCCAGAATGTCCTTTTAGATTAAAGAATACCAGTGACTAAGCCGACAAGTTGACAGAGCAAACCAATTGCCTTGGGAATACAGTGTACAGTGATTAGTGTGGGTCCCATAGTTTGTAACAAACCTTAAAGCTCCATGATCACCATAGTCAAGAACAAACAAGAAAAGATCTTCAACCATTCTTAGTCTGACATCAAGAGTTCCTAAAATAGGCTTTTTAAAAGCCTACATTAAATAAAAAAATGTTCACTAGTATATGAGGCTTAAATGAGAGGTTGTCATCAATTAGAAAGCCTAATTATTTGTAGGTAGACTGCCTCAATGTGTTGACATTGGTTAGTAAGAATGCTCTAATTTAAAAGAGTTTGAAAAGACCATGAGTTATTTTTTTTCAACATTCAGAACAAGCTTCAGTTGATAAAGCAGAGCTTGCACTCTTTTAAAAGCATTTTGCAAATACTCCAAAGCCTTGTGGAGGGTAGCAGCACAACCAAAAATCATCTGCATAAAAATGGAAGGATTAGTTAGAAAATGGTCTCTCAAGCAATTTGTATGAACATTAAATAAAAGTGGGCCCAGAACTGAACTCTGAAGCACCCCCTTACAAACTGTTAGGACTTCAAATGTTAGACCCTGAAACTGGGTAGTGTAGAACTCAAACTACTTCCCCCGAGTCCTGAATCAGAGAATGTCCACACGGGCCACTATTTCCAAATTAAACGCCTTTATTACAGATATATCTGAAGATCGTTCCCCACAATACAGCCAAGAAGATCTAAAGTCCGTTCACATCGGACACAGTTTATGTAGCCCATTCCCCACCCAGTCATTGTATAGAAATTGCTGAGCGTGCTTCCTGGGTGGGCGTGTCCCATCCTGCTGACCCCATCTCTGACCGTGGGGCCATCTCGTGATCTTGGAGGCCGACAAAGAAGACAGTTGAAGGGGTAGGCTGGCCCCAGTAGATCTGACCTCGGCTAGCTCGTGTTACATAGCCTCTTCATTGTCTGCATCTGTGGGTCCAGCTGAAAGGCCATAAACCTGTCTTCCTAAACATTTTATGTCCTTGCCTCTAACCTTTTGACTTATGGTCCGACCTCTGGAATGTACTGATTAACATTTATAACCCCCGGCGGGCTATTTCAGAGTATACGCCCTACCAGCACGGTTTGTTTCTAATAGCACACATTCTTTACTAAAATATTCCACAAATCCCCCTTTTGATCTCGTCTCCGAGATCAACCCAATTCATCCTCCGGCACCGGGGGAGCCGAAGCCAACAGAGGCATCATCATGTGTGGGTCAGTGCCATCTCGCTTCTCCAAAGCCGTGGTGATAACACGAATAATTAGAGCTTGAATGCAGGGAATACAACAACACCCACAGGTGACTAGAATCGCTCCAAAGGTCGCTATAGATAGAAGGAGTGAAAGTATAACCCCTTTCCACCGCCCAACTATCAAGCTCAACCATCCCTCCAACGGATTGTCCACCCGAGTGCTCGTGCATCCTTTTGTATAGCGTCCGCAGCCCATCAAGCGCTTTGGTGACCGACCCATCCGGAGTGGTATTGTTAGGGATGAACGTACAACACATGTCACCAAACATGGAACAGACCCCTCCTTTCTCAGCTAGTAGCATATCCAGGGCCATACGGTTTTGCACCGCCATCAGAGAAGTAGGCCCCAGTTGCTCCGAGAGGCCTGCAATCGCATCCCTGGTAAAATTGGAGAGACGCAAGACATTATAGGGTACATAGTTTATACGGTCTACATTTTTGTTGGGGGTTACCGGAAATATTGCAGAGAGAATCGGAATGTTTTCGAACCCAGCCGCAATTTGATCTGCCAACTTGTACTCATTCGGGACACCCCTGGGGACGCCGATAGCATCTATATAGGTGGGGGACCCCAGGGACAGGTCGAAGAGGGAGGCGATACGCCTCCCGCGCAACACATGCCGCCTTCTGCGGTGGGTCAGTGTGCTAGTGGACCCGGCGTCAGGGCGCCGCAATATGTCCCCCACCAGTTCCAAAGGGGCACCCAGCCGTACCATCGCACAGCTGGCCGAGACCCTGCCGGGAATACGAGCCACTAATAAATGACCACCGCAGAGATAGTACAACCCCGCCCGAGCCCACCGTCCAAATGATCCTCCCTTGTCGTGGGTGGTGTTATGCACTCGGGATGTTCCCATATGATTGAGTAGCTGGTTCCACTCGGGTGATTTTGAAACAATGGAAACCGTACTTAGGGCGGAACGGGGTAAACGAGCCGGGTCTGGTGGAATTATGAACCGGGGGAAAGAGTGCCGCTAAGGTGGAACAGGTGGGTGGCGACGTCATTTCCGTCAGGGCTAGCATACAGTTAAATCCCCACTGATCCTCTGGATACAGGGGTGCGGGTTCTGTTAACAACTGGGGTCTGGCTGAGGCGCACGCCACGCAGCCTCCTAGGTGTTGTTCTTTAGCATTATTAGCCAACCAATCCAGCCAGATATTAGAGTCTGCGTACCCCGTAGCACGTGATATAATCGTAAGGGGGGTCATGCCTGAGTAGTCAGTCATGACCACGGTACCGTTCACGGGCTGGATCTGCTGGCCGTATGGGGAGTGCTGGCAGCGGTCCAACTCACCACCACCATACCCATCAAATCTTTCCCTGGCTGATCGGCCCCGATAATGAACGCCAGAGTGTGTGGCCTAGGTAACGTTTGGACTCGCCCATCACCCCCATAGTTACGGGAGGGTGCGCCAACTCGCCGATGGACAGCGTGATGGGATTGCCTGTTGCACTGTAATCCCGTTGTAGTGTAATTTTGTCCCACCCGCCCCTTTTTGACTCGGGTCTCCAGGTGCCGGTGTAGTCGAACACATTCTCCCACCCTGAGCACCACCCCTCTCCTGAACCGCCCCCTGTACAGATTGATTGTGCGGTATGAGACATACAAGCATATAAATCATATTCCCTGTATGCAGTGGCCTTCCCCCCACAGTTCAGTACTTCACATAGGTCAAAAGAGAATGACGTGGTGGAGTTAGTGGGGTAGTACACCTGGATTTTCCCCATTCTACTGTCTCGTCCTGGGCAGGTGATCTCCTCTCCGCTACTGCTGGGCAGAAGGGCCAGGAGACTCCATAGGTGGATCCACTTCATCCTGGTTCAGCGTCGGTTGAGTCGAGTTGTTCAGGAAGTCCCCCAGGGACCGCTCGGGTGGCACTGCAACGCTGCACTGGGACCAGTGGTACCACGTCTCACCTTTCCCTTGTAGTCGCACCGCGTGAGACGTCCGTTCCACCACCTTATACGGGCCGGTCCACCGTGGTTCGCTCCACTTCCGTTTTATCACCTTCAGCAGTACCCACGGAGTGTCAGGAACGGTCGCTGGAGTCTCACCCGCTCTCCGTTCTCCCACCTGTTGGGCAAAACCTGTAACGAGAGCTCGTAACTCATTAAATTGGGCCTTACTACATCCTGACGTTTTCTCCGCGCCTAGAGACAAGCCTGCCCCCGGGCCAGGGAACTGTCTCCCTGTCAGTAGTTCATAGGGGGTGAACACTGTGGCCTGGTTCACTGATGCTCGTACTGACATGAGGGCTACGGGGAGTGCGTCAACCCAATTCAACCCAGTTGTAACCTGAATTAGTTTTTTATGGTGCGGTTCATCCGCTCCACCCGTCCCTGTGACTGGGGGTGTTAGACTGTGCCAAATGAATGATACAGGCCCAACATGGCCTCCACTTGCTGGAGGTGTTTGTTTTTGAAATGGGAACCGTTGTCAGATTTCACTCTCTCAGGGAACCCGTGCCAGGGGATGTAATGGTTGATCAGACACTTCACCACAGTCCGGCTGTCCTCTTTCCGGGCCGGCCACGCCTCGGGCCACCCTGTGAATGTATCTACACACATGAGAAAGTACTTAAAACCCCTCACTCGTTCCCCCATGTCTGTGTAATCGATTGTGATCTCGTGTCCGGGCCGACACGTCAACGGGAAGGCGCCCATTTCAGGATGTATGGTGGGGCGCACATTGTGATGTGTACATACCGAACAGTGATCTATGACGTCTTTTACCATGTCTTTCAGAAACGGGTGCCACCAGTGACAGAGATTTGTCAATGTCTGCGCTGGTCCGACGTGACCTGGGCCATGGGCCTCCTGGATCGACTACCGTCTTAGTCTGGGTGGTAGGGCCAGACGGCCGCCTGGTCCCCTCCAGAGCCCCTCGACATGGGTGGCACCTCTCTCCAACCACACCGACTTTTCCTGTGGGGAGGCTGCCTCCTGGGCAAACTGAACATGTTCTTTAGATAACGGGCCCGTCATTTTGGGCAATGCTCGTACCACCAGTGCCTGTCCAACCTGATACCCCGGCGCCCTTTTGGCTGCGTCATTTCCCCTGGCCACCATAGTGCCTGGCACATCGTGTCCCTTACATTTCAGCACTGCCACCTTTTGTGGTTTCAAAATTGCCACTGCCAATGCTCTCATCTCTGGCTCATGTTTAATGGGTTGATTCCCTGCTGTCAGATACCCTGCCCGTTCCCACTGCGGTATCTCGACGTGTATTGCTCCCACTGTGTATGCTGAGTCAGTGTAAATGTTCACCACTTTCCCTTCTGCTTTCTCTGCGCGGTTAGTACCGCAACAACCTCTGCCCTCTGTGCTGACAGGCGGCCTACCAGCGCCTCGGCTGTTACTGTAACGAATCGAGACCCTTCTCTTCTTACCACTGCAAACCCTGCTCAGTTCCCCCGTTGACTCTTCCCTCAAACAGCAGCCATCTGTGAACCAGTCTTCCCCTTCCGCTATTGGCTCGTTCTCTAAGTCTGGTCGAAGTTTGCTTTCTGACTGAACAATCAGTTCACACTGGTGTGGGTCTCCGCCCCCCATCTTGTCTGCCATGTTGATCCCGTCGTGTGTGTATGTTATGTGTGGTGCAGTAAGTATTTTCGTCAGTCGCTGTTGTTTGAGGGAAGTCATGGTGAAAGTCTGTGAATTCACATATGCCACTGTGCTGTGTGTCGTCAGTACTTGTAACGGGTGCCCCATTACTAGATGCTCAGTTATTTGGATAATTTTTGCCACTCCTGCCACGTGTTGAGTACACCCTGGGTGTCGTTTTTCTGCTCTATCCATTGCTATGCTTGTGTACGTGCCTAGCTCCCCCTTTTTTCTGAAACAGAACTCCATTCACCGTGCCTTCTGTTTCAGAAACATCCAGATAAAACAACCGTGAGTAGTCAGGGGTGGCCAATTGTGCAGCGAGAACCAGAGCTTGTTTAAGAGCTATAAAGGCTTGTTCTGCCTCGCAATTCCAACGCAGCTGTTCCGTCAGATTGCGCTGACCCACTGCCGTAACCAGTGATCGTAAGTGGAACGTTAGGCCTGCGTAGTTCAGGATAAAAGTACGACTATACCCCGTTAATCCTAGGAATGAGAGCATCTGTTGGACTGTGGCTGGCAGGGGGTGATTGACTATGGAGGAACGATGGGCTACTGACATCCCCGCCCCCTTTTGAGATAGGGTGCTGCCCAGCAAGGCCACCTCTGTTCCAGCCAATTGTAACTTGTTCTTGCCTACCTTAAACCCAGCGTCCGCTAGGCAGAGCAGAATTTTTTTTGTAGTGTCCAGACCTGACTGCACGTCTGGCGCTGCAATAAGGAGGTCGTCGACATATTGGACCAAGGTTGTGCCCTCAGGGATGTTGCAGGCTTCTAGCGTGTGCCGTGACACTCGATTAAACAGACAGTGACAGTGAGAACCCCTGCGGTAACCTGGTGTAGCAATACTGGAGGCCCCTGTGATTGAAAGAAAATATGTCTCTGTGGTCCTTTGCTAAGGGGAGGCAGAAGAAAGCATTAGCCAGATCAATACAGGTGAACCAGCGATGGGCCGGTTCCAAACTGTGCAGCACTACGAAGGGATTGGGTACTGGAATTGTAGGGGTGATCAACATCTGATTGATGGCGCGGAGGTCATGCGCCATACGGTATGTACCGGTCTTTCCCTTCTCTATCGGTAAAATGGGTGTGTTCCATTGCGATGTTGACCCCTCCAGCACCTGTGACTGGTAGAAGCCCACTACCGCTTTGTCTAACCCAGCCGCTGTGGCCGGTTTGTGGGGATACTGAGAGCGCCACACATGTTGCTCCAGTGTCTACCAGGAATGGCAGCACAAATCAGGTCGTTTACGAGTGATTTAGCACCAGGTTATCCACAAACTTTTGATGCGATTCTGGAGAGGTGGCTGCACTTATCCGGCCGCACACCAACCAAGTACCGAACGGCTCTACACACCTACCCCCGGGGGGGCAGGCTATCCCAGGCCAATCGAAGTCCCACGGCGCTTCGGTATCATTCCGTCTAGA
>JACXGK010000861.1:49197-86797 GCA_016801125.1 Novumbra hubbsi
AAATGTCTGAACCTGCGGTTCCTCTCGTACTGAGCAGGATTACTATTGCAACAACACATCATCAGTAGGGTAAAACTAACCTGTCTCACGACGGTCTAATCCCAGCTCACGTTCCCTATTAGTGGGTGAACAATCCAACGCTTGGTGAATTCTGCTTCACAATGATAGGAAGAGCCGACATCGAAGGATCAAAAAGCGATGTCGCTATGAACGTTGGCCGCGTTTGTTTTGTATAAAACCTTAATATGCCCTCGTCCTCAGGTTGTTCGGGAGATAGCAGAACCCAGTAGATGTCAGCGACTTGGGGCTCTTCCTGCCGCAGCAGCCTTTGTCCGTTTTCCACCTGAAGGTCCCCGCAGGGCAGGCGAGTGCCATCCGGTAGTAGTACTAACAGTCCATCCGCGAAACACAGGATCGTGGCCCCCAGTTTGTTGAGTAGGTCCCTTTCTAGTAAGTTCACGGGGACTTGAGAAGAGGAGACAAAGGCATGTAGCAAAGTCTGGTGTCTGAGCGCCCCCGGGAGAGGTTTAGTGAATGGCAGTTCTTGACTTACCCCGGAGAACCCGACCAGGCCGACCGTGCGTGTTGACATCAATTGCTCGCTCACCGGAGTGTTGAGAGTAGAAAATGTTGCTCCAGTGTCTACCAGGAATGGCAGCTCCTGGTGATTTACGGTCAAAGTCAATGATGGGTCAGCCTGGGTGCTCGGGGACGGTTCTCCTGGGGTGTGTCACTGTTGGTTCTCTCCTCCCTAGTTCCAGGGCTCCTCAGACATGGGGTATTGCCCCCCGTGGGGACCGAAGTTGGCGTTTGGGGGATAGGGGCCCGGTGGGTACCGCGGCGGCTGGTGGCCTGACCCCTGCTGTTGGAACGGTGGGCTGCGGTAACCGCTTGTCAGGGGCCCCCCTCTCCCTCGTCTGGGTGGCGGGTAGGTTGGGTCGGGGCACTCCTTGGTCCAGTGTCCTGTTTGACCACAAGAGAAACAAACTTCATACCCTGGGTGGTTCAAGACCCTCCCACCCCGATAGCCTCCTTGACCCCCTCTGTACCCGCCTTGCCCTTCATACGGCCACCCGTGGTCTGAGTACGGCTGATCCCATGGCGGGGGAACCTCTGGGCCCGGCGGAGCGGCCACTACTAATTGTTTAACTGGATCTGACTTTTTCTTTTCGGTGGCCTCCTGTCTAGCCTTCCCCAGTTGCAATTTTAACAGCTGGGCCTGTAGAGCCTTTAACTCTGTCTTTTTCTTTTTTCTCATCTATGGGCCGCTGCAGATGATGTACCACATGACGCTCCCACACCGTTGTATCAGCCCCGGGTAAATCAGGGTTAGCCATAACCGTTTCCCTGACTTCATTAGGGACTCCCTTTAAGACTGCCCTTCTAAACCACTCTCTCTGGGATCCATCTTTACCTGGGTGGCACCCGGTATGACGGGTCCACTTTTCCTTAGCTCTGGCTAGATAGTCCCACGGGGCCTCCTTCTCTTCCCAATCTATTTTTCAAATGCACAGATTCATATGAAAACTCGGTTCTGCTTACCTTGAAGTTGCGGCAGTGGCGGCGGCTCATCCGGGGGAGGCACGGGAGACTGGCCCGTCGTGGGGCGGGGCACGTGAGACTGCCCGTCGTGGGGCTGGAGCCGGAATGAAGGCGCGTCTTGGGGCTGGAGCCGGAACGAAGGCGCTTGGGTGCCTGGCTAGCCTGCTCCCCTCCCAGGGAGACAGGCACAGATACTCTGACTGCCTGCACCCCAGGGAGCCCCGATAGCCCCCCCAAAAAAACATTTGGGGGTGCCCCTGGGATGCGGCCGTGCTGGGTGCCGAGGTAACCCATGGAACTCGGGTTGAAGGTGGACTTGTCCACCCCCTGTTGACACCCCAGCCTGGATCATCATCCGGAATATCCCAGTCCTCGTATTCTGCCCCTGAATCGTCAGAGGAGAGAGAGTCGGATCCCCAGTCTCCCAACCAGGTGTACTTCTCTCTCCACTGACGCTGCTTGTCAAATGCTGCCGGTTCCTTATGGTGGTTTATTCTGTCACGTCCATGGTGTGGTGCGGAACCAATTGCAGACATTTTAAATGAAAAGTGAATTTAATCCAAAGAACACAGAAAACACGACACGAACTGTAAACGTAAAACGAAAGGTGCTAAATAACATAACAAACATAAAACGATGTACAAAGAAACGTGTAGAGTATCCACTGTGAATTGAATTAAATGAGAACAGGAACGTGAACGTTGTGACACACAAACAAACAATAAACAACACCCGAGTGTGAAAAACCCTAAACTAAATAGGCTCCCCAATCAAAGACAACTGATCACAGCTGCTCTGACTGGGGAGCCCACAGTGCCACAGAGATGGCTAGAGGCCTCTCTGTGTGTCATGTCCTGACTGTGAGCCCCAAAGCATAGAGAAGGCTAGGGGCCCCCAGCCAGGACATGACAGCCTGGCTCGCAATCTCCATTCTAGTTCCTCCCAAAGGTGTTTGATAGGGTTGAAGTCAGGGCTCTGTGCGGGCCAGTCAAGTTCTTTCACACCAAACACATCCAACTATGCCTTTATGGAGCTTTGTGCACAGGGGCAGTCATGCTGTAACAGAAAAGGGCCTTCCACAAACTGTTCCCACAAAGTTGGGAGACGTCCATAATTTCCTGGTAAGCTGAGGCATTAACATTTCCCTTCAGTGGAACTAAGAGGCCTATGCTACGCCAGAAAAACAACCCCAAAGCATTATCCCCCCCTCATCCAAACTTTACAGTTGGCACAATGCAGTCAATGCAAGAAATGTTCTTGTGGCATTCACCAAACCCTGACTCATCCATCAGACTGCCAGATAGAGAAGCGTGATTCGTCACTCCACAGAACACGTTTCCACTGCTCCAGAGCCCAGTGGCACCGTGCTATACCCCACTCCATCTGACGCTTGGCATTGTGCTTGGTGACACAAGGCTTCATACAGCTGCTCGACCATGGAAACCCCTGGCGCACATCCTTAGTGCTGATGTTAATGCCAGAGGAAGTTTGGAACTTCGTGTTGGCGACTTTTATACCCTATGCCCCTCAGCATCCGGCGACCACGCTCTGTAACTTGACGTGGTCTAACACTTTGTGGCTGAGTTGCTGTGGTTCCTTAATACTTTTACTTTGCAATAATACCACTTACAGTTGATCTTGGAATATCAAAGAGAGAAGAATGTTCTTAAACTGACTTGTTGCAACAGTCCTATTACAGTACCACTCTCAAATTCAGTGAGCTCTTTAGAACAACCCATTCTTTCACAAGTGTTCATGAAGGCAAACTGCATGGTTAACTGCTTGATTTTATACACCTGCGGCAATGGGACTGAATGAAACACCTGAATCCAATGATTAAGAGGTGTGGCGCAATACTTTTGTCCATATAGTGTATATGTACCGCAGAGCAAATGCATATTAAATAATTGGTTTTCAGCTAGAAATATCACCTACAAAAATGATTCTGTCTGCTCTTGTTCTTGGCAGCAGCATACCAGATGGTGATGGAGGAGGTGAGGATGGACTCAATGATGGCTGTGTAGAAGTACACTGTCATTGTCTTTGGCAGGTTGAACTTCTTCAGCTGCCACAGGAAGTACATCCTCTGTGCTTTTTTGGAGTTGGAGTTTTCCTCACACTTGAGGTCCTGGGTGATGATGATGCCCAGGAAGTGTAAGGACTCCGCAATGATGTTTGAGGAGTCACACAGGGTGATGGGGGAGGGTGGGACTGGGTTTTTCCTAAAGTCCACAACCATCTAAATTATTATCATCTAACTACACAAAATAATGGACTATCAAGTCACCTGACTTTCAGCAAATGATATGATAGCTAACTATGAAAAGCAAAGTATCACTCCTTAATTTTAAGGAGTGATACATGTGCATGTTCTTCACTACAGGTGTATAGGCCATCTTTAGCTAAAAATGTCCAACCAGTAACAATGCAAGGCATTGTCGATCACATTTTGTACGTTTGCCCACTGACAAAGAAACTTTCCATCTATTTTAATGGTAGGTTTATTGGAACAGTGAGAGACAGAGAAACAAAAAAGAATCCTGAAAAATGCATTTCAATTGTAACCAAATTCACGTTTTTCTTCTTACATAATTACTATAAGTAATTTAATAGGGGGACACTTGATTTTATTCTACAGTTCTGGAAGGGCCCTGATCAAATCCCTGATCTTAATCCTATTGAGATGTTGCCCATAACTATTAGGATTTAATAGCCTGAGCAGAAGCCACCTACTGCGTGTTCTCATCGTTCGCCTTCACCTACCAGGACGTGGACACCATCCCAGGATAGAAGCGATGAGCAACCCCGTCGCCTGAACACAGCACAGGAACCTATGCAATTAGGACGCGCACGCCTTTCCTTGGCGGAACGGACACGCTGTCTCAGCAACGGCTCATGTCTGTACTGTGGAATACAGGGACACACCGTTTCATCCTGCCCGTCTATTCAGGGAAACGCCTGCGCCCGTCCATAAGAGAGGAATTATGGACCGGCCAAGCAAGTGTTTCCTCCTCCGTCGACACCGGGCTCGAGGTCACACTCAATGGGACCTCTACCTCCACCACCGTACGCGCCCTTATCGATTCCGGGGCAGACGGTAATTTTATCGACAAGGCCTTCGTTCAGACGTTGGACCTGTCGTGTCTTCCAGTCACACCCCCGGTGACAGTGAGAGGATTGAGCGGGGACGTGATCGCCACTATCGTTCAGAAGACAGCACCTCTTCTCTTAGTGATCGCGGGGAACCACCGGGAGCAGATTACCCTGTTCCCCATCGACAGTCCCATGTCACCACTGATCCTGGGCCGACCGTGGTTGCACCTCCACAATCCACGAATCGACTGGACGTCGGGACATATCAACTCCTGGGGAACAAACTGTTTCCAGCGTTGCCTAGGATCGGCTGACACCCCGGAAAACTACGGCACCGCCCCGGTTCACCTCACCGATTTATCGGCCGTGCCCGAGGTATACCATGACCTCGCCGCCGTATTCAATAAACAGGAGGCTTTGTCCCTTCCGCCACACCGGCCCTATGATCTCGCCATTGACCTGCGTCAGGGGGCGGCCCTTCCTAGCGGACGCCTTTACAACCTCTCCAAACCAGAGACCGTGACCATGGAACGATATATCCGGGAGTCGTTATCGTCCGGGATTATCCGGCCTTCCTCTTCTCCGGTAAGGGCCGGTTTCTTTTTGTTGGCAAAAAGGATGGCACACTGCGCCCCTGTATAGACTATCGTGCGCTCAACGCTATTGCAACACGCAATAAGTATCCCCTGCCTCTCCTCAGCGCCACCTTCACACCCCTCCAGGGTGCAACAGTGTTTACGAAATTGGATCTCCGTAATGCCTATCACCTGGTACGGATCCGGGAGGGCGACGAATGGAAGACGGCATTCAACACACCTCTTGGGCATTTCGAGTACTTGGTTGTGCCGTTCGGCCTCTCCAACGCGCCCGCGGTGTTCCAGGCTCTAGTCAATGACGTGCTACGTGACATGCTGAACCGCTTCGTCGTCGTCTATCTGGATGACATCCTCGTGTTCTCACGCACTCTCACGGAGCATTCTCGACACGTCCGACAGGTGCTTGAGAGTCTCCTCCGCAACAGACTGTTCGTGAAGTTAGAGAAGAGTGAATTCCATGTCACCACCGTTCAATTCCTGGGCCACATACTCACTCCATAACGCGTGGAGATGGACCCCACCAAGGTGAACGGAGTAACTGAGTGGCCTACTCCCACTGATAGGACTCAGCTTCAACGGTTCCTTGGTTTCGCCAATATCTATAGGCGATTTATACGGAATTACAGCCAACTTGCCGCACCACTCACCTCCCTTACCTCCGTCAACGTACCCTTCCGCTGGTCCAAGGAGGCAGCCACGGCCTTCGAGCACCTCAAACGACGTTTCTCGTCCTCGCCTATACTGATTCAACCGGACCCGGCGTTGCAGTTTATCGTGGAGGTGGATGCTTCGGACACGGGAGTAGGCGCAGTGTTGTCACAACGCTCCCTCAGCGACCACAGGGTTCATCCCTGCGCCTTCTTTTCCCAAAAACTGACACCTGCGAGCGCAATTACGATGTTGGAAATAAGGAGCTGCTCGCTTTGGAGGAATGGAGACATTGGTTGGAGGGGGCTGATCTGCCGTTCATCGTGTGGACGGACCATAAAAACTTAGCCTACCTTCACTCGGCGAAACGCTTGAATTCCAGGCAGGCACGCTGGGCGTTGATTTTTGGCCGTTGCGATTTCCATTTAACGTATCGCCCAGGCTCCATGAACGTCAAGCCGGATGCGCTCTCTAGACTGTATACGTCCGACGAGAAGGAGGACGTTCCAAGCCCCATTCTTCCACCCTCCTGTATCCGGGTTGGTCTCACGTGGGAGATCGAGCGCACCATCCAACGGGCACAACAGCTCCAACCAGACCCTGGCAACGGCCCGCCCAATCGCCTGTTTGTCCCTGATGCGGTCCGTTCTGACGTGCTTCAGTGGGCGCATTCCTCTCGACTTACCTGTCACCCTGGCGTGAATCGCACGTTGTCTTTTCTGAGACAACATTTCTGGTGGCCCACGTTGACCAAGGATGCCCGGGGGTTCTCGAAGATGGGGAGTATTACCACTCGTTTCTCTCAACGGACATACAGTGAAATCTCCTCTGGAGTTGTGGTCTCAAGTCGCACAATTGGATCCATCTTTTACGCTCTGTGCACCCACTACCCTTACAGTTTTCTCAGTTCTCTGTTTTTTTTTGTTTGTTTTTAATCATTGTACTAAAACTGTAGGTGTAAACATGTATGCACAGGGCCCAGCTGTAAATGAGACCTTGATCTCAGTCTTTGTTTCTTGTAGAAATAAAGGTTTAATAAAATAATAATAATACAATTTTTACTATTATTTGCTTTTAATTCATTCCACCACAATACTTTTTTGTTGAAGTCAGAAGTTTACACATTACATTAGTTTTACATTAGCAAAATACATTTAAACTCGTTCAGAATTTATGACATTTAATCCTAGTAAAACAAATCCCAGTTTAATGTCAGTTATGATTACCACTTTATTTTACGAATGTGTATGGTCTGAATAATAGAAGAGAGAATGATTGATTTCAGCATTTAGTTCTTTCACAACATTTCCAGCGGGGCAAAGTTTTACATACACTAAATTATTATATGGTTGCATTGCCTTTAAAATGTATAACTTGAGTCCCCTAATAAGTAGGGTGGATTTTGGCGTAACCAAGTCAGGTTTGTAGGCATCCTTGATTGCACACATTTTCTATAAGATTGAGGTCAGGGCTTTGTGATGGCTACTCCAAAACCTTGACTGTAGTCCGTAAGCCACAACTTTGGAAGTAGCCTATGCCTGGGGTCACTGACAATTTGGAAGTCCCATTTGCGACCAATCAGTCTTCAATATATTCACCTACGTTTACTTCCTCATGATGCCATCTATTCTGTGAAATGCACCGGGCTCTCCTGCAGCACCATTCTCTCCTGTAGCACAGTTGGGAACCGGTTCTTCGGCTTGCTAGCCTCCCTCTTTTGCTCATTATGGCCAAACCGTGTGCGTACATTTTTGTTTCATAAAACCAGAGGACATGTCCCCAAAAAGCACAATGTATGCCCCCATGTGCAGTTGCAAACCGTGGATTGTAAGGTGGTTTTAGAGCAGTGGCTTCTTCCTTGCTGAGCAGCCTTTCAGGTTATGTTGATGAAGGGCTTATTTTACTGTTACCTCAGGCATCTTCACAAGCTCCTTTGCGGTTGTACTGGGATTGATTAGAACTTTTCGCACCAAAGTAATTTCATCTCAGCGAGACAGCGGTATGATGGCTGCGTGGCCCCATGGTGTTTCTACTTGCGTATGATTATGATGATAAACGTGGTTACTTCAGGCATTTAAAAATTGCTCCCAAGGTTAAACCAGACTTGTGGAGGTCTTGGCTTATTTCTTTAGATTTTCCATGATGTCAAGCAAAGAGACACTGCATTTGAAGATGCCCTTGAAATTCATCCACAGATGCACCTCCAATTAACTCAAGTTATGTCATTTAGCCTATTAGAGGCTTACAAAGCCATGACAATTTTAGGGAATTTTCCAAGCTGGTTAACGGTACAGTCAATTTAGTGTACGTAAACTTTCCAATAGTTGGAAAGATTACTTGTGTCATGCACAACTTGTCAAAACTAAATTTTACTAACATGAAATCTGTGGTTGTTTTAATAACTTCAATCTAAGTATGTGAACTTCTGACTTCCACTGCATCTATGATAATAGTGATGTTATGATTCTTTTTTTTTTTTTTTCATAGATGAATAATGAAAATGTACAATGCCATTGAAAGCTCTTTGTCCATTCTTGTAGCTAAATGTAGTAACTACATTTCCAAACACTGCAAATAATTAATTAAAACACTAAAAGCTAAATTAATAATGACAGCCTTAACAGTGTGTACAGGTTTCTTTTGTTATGGGATCATGAGTTTCTACAGGTTGCCCCATCCAAGAAACCGGGCAATACACATACAAAGTCAGGGTAGTAACAAAATGACAATGTGCATTAAAAATATTTAGCTACAACCCATGAAAAACAAATTGAGTACAATGCCATCAAACTTAATGTTCCACTTTAACACTTAAGTCCACCTGTCTCTAACTTAGTTACAGTAATGCTGTAATGCAATTTATCTACACACATACATGTAATAAATGAAGAAAAACAACGATATTTTAACAAAAATCATATCTTTAATAACCATAAGTCAGTTTTTCAAAACAGACCATAACAGTGATTGACTATAAAGTCACAACATGTGCTGTTAATATGGATGATGGAAATAGAGCCTTAACACATATTAGTAAATTAATTAATAGCAGCAAGTAAGTTGTTAAAACATTAAAGATGTCTAAAATACTACACCTACAAATTGTGTCAAATTAAACAAGTACAATACTATTCATTTAACAAAGGTACATTTATAGATGTTGTGTTTGGCAAGTGACAGTTATCAACTCTTTTGAATTTATATAAAACTAGAACAGTCGAGAATGTAAATTAAGGGACCATACACCTGCATGAATATACTGAACCAAAAAGGTGTATGATGTAAATATCGAAACTGACAAGACATTACTTAAATTGGTTTGAAACGTTTGAAGAGAAAGTTCACAGATTTTAACATGTCACTCCAGGAACCATTCTGCTACGGTCAGGCCAATGTTACTAGAACACTGGCGCTCGGACCAATAGGCTCTAAGCTTCTTCCCTTTAAGCCATAAAATGACTTAATAGTTCAAATCATGGCTACCTGTCTATCTGCACTGACATGGTCCTGCACCGGCCTTGTGCACACTTATAGACTCTTCACACACATAAACAGAACTCCAGATTTCCTGCAGCTGAGTCAGAGTTTAGGTCTTTGAGTGAAGTGAAATTTAATGTATTTGGTTAGTGAGAATCTAGTTTAGCCAGGAGAGTGCAGTTCCCTCAACACCCAGCCCCTCGAGCCTGATAAGCAGAATTTGAGGGAACAGGCATAAGCAGACAGGAGGAGGTCATTGATTACTTTTAGAAGTGTGGTTTCTGTACTGTGGATTGGCCGGAAACCAGACTGAAGAGGCTCGTACAGATTGTTAGGTTTGGAGCTGTGAAGAAACAATCTCTTTCAATAGATTTGGCCAGAAAGCAGAGGTTGGAGATTGTTAAGTATGGTGATGTCTAGTCCAGGTTTCTTTAGTATGGGGGTGACAGCAGCAGCTTTGTAACAAGACGGGACATTGCCGGGAGTGAGGGAGAGGTTGATTATGCTTTTAATGTGTGGACAGAGAGCAGCTATGGAGGCTTTAATCAGGACAATTGGAAGAGGATATTTTTGGATATCATAATGAGTTTAGTGATGTAAGGTGAATCAACCAGACTAAATCAAGAGAGGCGAGATTCCCAGGAGCAGGTGGCATGATTGGAGGTTAACAGTAGGTGGGGTTGGGGTAGATTTATTAGATAGTGAGGAGTCTATTGTTGTTATTTTATCTTTAAAAAAACTCAAAAAAATTGTTTAGTGGAGGGGCTAGAGAGTGAGTCATTAGAGGGCTGAAGTAATTTTCTGACAGTAGAGAATAGATTCTGGGAGTTCATATTGGAACTATTGATTATGTTAGAGATGTAGGTGGACCTGGTCCCACTGAGGGCATCTCTGGAAATTGAAAAGTGGAGTTTGTAGGCTTCAGAATGAACGGTGAGCCCTGATTTTCTTGCACAGCGTTCAAGGTGACGACCAATTTGCTTCAGGGTACGAAGCGCTGGTGTAAACCAGGGGGAGTTGGAGGTGAAAAAGACTTGTCTAGTTTTTAGTGGGGCCAGAGAGTTGAGGGAGACATACCAGTGTTGAGCTGGTTTGCTTGTTCTTCAGGTGATTTGAGGTTGAAGTCAATAGGGAGAGCAGTGGAGATGGCGTCTAAAACTTGTAGAGGGTCAACAGTTTGGGTACGTCTGTATATCCCCATTCATTTCATTGTTATTATTATACCCGGCATCCTGCATACGGTATTCTACCGTACCAGTCATCCCTGTATATCCCCACTCCCCATTCCTTTGATTATTTTTAGCAAATTTCTTTCTTGTGTTTAATCCTTTCTATTTTTATATTATATTTAAATGGACTGTTTATATAGTATTTCTTCTAAATGCACTGTTGGAAAAGGGTTTGTATGTAAGCATTTCACTGTAAAGGGCACACCCGTTGTATCTGGCACATGTCAAATAACTTTGATGTGACCTTATCTTCACTCTCTGTGCTTGTAGTCAATTCCCAATATATATATAACTTGCTTAGCCACATGTTCTTAATGCATTGTAGTTATAGGCAATTAATGACAACTTATTACACAACAAAACCAAATATCCCAAACTGTTTCAGCGATCAATTAACAAGAAAATCTGTGAACTTCCCCATTCAGCAAAGCAATTTCAAAACACGCCAGCTGTGGAGAGCAACATGTAAGGAAATACCAAGATGAGACCATTCTACCCTCTATTACCCCTCTCACCTCTCTGTGTACTGTATGTCTCTTATAGAGAGCAGAAGTATCTGTGGACAGGGAAAGCTGCAATGCCAGAGAGGGCAATGCCCAGACTGTCTCCTACACTGGCGGCCGCCATGGCAAACTCCCTCTGTCTATCTCCCGTCTGCAGAGAGAAAACAGGAGAGTTCAGGGGAGGGGTTAATGACACAAAGACACTGATGAGAAGCAGATGGAATAGAGACCGGACACAGACAACTCAACACACAGATGGGGTTTAGACCAGAAACTAATGGGTCACTGACAACATACATACATTCACAGACACACTGGTGACAGACCTCTTTGCTGATGAAATAGAATGTGTTGACGTAGGCGGCTCCTCCCAGCAGTCCCTCAAAGAGCACTATCACAAACACAAGGATGGCACTGGGCAGGAACTGGAAGTACACTGCCAGAGTCAGCACCACAGCATTCACGCACTGACGGAAACAGCACGTTCACACAATTAGTTCAGGGCAATACTGCAATCACACTGGCAGAGATGGAAAAAACTATTTTTGTCACTGACTTTGTTGACTGCTCCTGTATTGAGTGAGTTGTACCTACTACACCTCACTCAAGCTTCTGCTGAATGACTAAAATGTAAAATGTAACCCCGCCTTTGCACAAGACCATGCTCTAGCTGAGCTCCACTACGATAGAGAAATTACAAGGCAGGAGAGATCCAACCAACACCAGGAGATTCAAGAAAGCAAGAGCTCCACTGCTAGCTGGAATATACAGCTCTGGAAAACATTGAGACCACTGCACCTTTCTTTCCTTTCCAAAAAAGGAACGTTTTGAGTGAGGAACCTATGGGTCATATTTAAGATACCACTGCACATTGAAGCCTTCTGTTCCTCAATCTTTTCCCGAAAAGGAAAGAAAAGTGGTCTCTTGTTTTTTCCAGAGCTGTATAATTCCCTAGAACCATCTGGATCAACAAATAGCAAATGTTTTGGACTAAGGGGAACGGCAGGGTTTTGAAGTGGGTCTAGCTACGAAATCTCATCAGCTGCCTCACCTGTAGCAGAGAGAGAACCCAGATACTCCTGATCTTCACACAGCAAAGAGAGGAACGCGAGACCAACACGCCCACCTGGTACACGGTCTGGAACCTGACCATACACGCACACGGTAGGTATATCAACAGTTTTTGTATTACTTCATCATCCCACAAATAACGAGACAAACAACACATTCCTCTTTTTTATTTGACTTAGTATTGTGAATGTTACTTACCAGCGATACTGCTCTGCATGTGTGAGATAAAACTGGGGGAAATATATAAGTTCCAACTACAAAAGAAAAAACATGGATGAGTACAAAAATACATTGTGTTTGCACAGGTTTGGGATCACCTATGTATCAGACCCGATCACTAGGGCGGTCCGTAGAGACATGTAAAATATATTTCTTCTAATGTGAACCCTTGCATGACAGATTTTGATATAAAAGTAATATAAAAAATGTTTTTGTGGGGATTCAATTAGTTTTAGAGCTCATTCACAACTCGTATAGATCAGTGGTCTTGGCCATCTTGTAGTCCTCATCTGTCTGCCAAGAACGAGCATCTTGTTCAAGGAAATTTGCTGGATTGCTGCTGATGCTATAAAATCTTTGAGTGTTTTCTGTGATGAAATCTTCCAGATGCTTGGAGCTGATCAGTGCAGGCTCCAAAGTTGTTCTCTCCAGTGTATGTTCAATGCCATTTCCATGCAGATGCCACCAATTCCTCCGACTAATACCAGAGATGGCAATAACTTTCATCAGCCAATGTTCTTCATAAGCTCCAGCTCAGGAGCCAATGGTGCATTTGGTGCTTGATACCAGGCTTTGACATAGAGGGCATCCGGAATGTATTCACAGCACTTCACATTTCACATGTTGTTATGTTATAGCCATATTCCAAAACATTTTCTCAAAAAATCTACACACAATACCCAATAAAAATAATGTGAAAAACTAAAAAAGACATAAGTATTCACAGCCTTTGCCATGACACTCAAAATTGAGCTAAGGTGCATCCTGTCTCTACTGATCATCCTTGAGACAACATGATTGGAGTCCACATGATTTGGAAAGGCACACACCTCTCTATATAAGGTTCCAAAGCTATCAAACTAAGCCATGAAGACTATGGAATTGTCTGAATAGCTCAGAGACAGGACTGTATCGAAGCACAGATCAGGGGAAGAGTACAGAAAATGTTCTGCAGCATTGAAGGACCCAATGAGCACAGTGGCTTCCATAAATAGAAGAAGTTTAGAACCACCAGGACTCTTCCTAGAGTTGGTCGCACGGCCAAACTGAGCAATTGGGGGAGTAGGGCCTTAGTCAGGGAGGTGACCAAAAACCCGATGGTCACTCTGACAGAGCTCCAGCGCTGCTCTGTGAAGAGAGGAGAACCTTCTGGAAGAACAACCATCTCTGCAGCACTCCACCAATCCTGTATTGTAGAGTGGCCAGTAAAAGCCAATCATCAGTAAAAGGCCCATCTGAAGTTTGCAAAAAAGCCTGAAGGACTCTCAGACCATGAGAAACAAAATGTTTGTGTCTGATGAAACAAAGATTAAACTCTTTGGCCTGAATGGAAAGCCATGTCTGAAGGAAACCAGGCATCGCTCATAATCTGGCCAATACCATCAATTCCAAAAACAATACCATATTTTTCAGCAGCAGGAACTGGGAGACAGGATCGAGGGAAAGATAAATGCAGAAATGTGCAAAGACCTCCTTGATAAAAACCTGGTCCAGAGCGCTATGGACCTCAGGCTGGGCCAAAGGTTAATCTTCCAACTGGACATCTACACAATCTAGGTGTCAATCTGTACTCCTCTATCAACTTTGAACACCACAAAAAACTATTTCTTTCATCTCTGCAATATTGCCAAGCCAAAAGGCCTTCCTCTCCTATACCGCAGCTGAAACCTTAATACATGCACTCATCTCCTCACGCCTTGACTACTGTAACTCTCTTCTTTCTGGCAACAACTCTTTGTCTCTCCATAAGCTACAAATGGTCCAAAACCCAGCAGCCAGACTCCTCACCAAGTCCTGGCAGCACATCACCCCATCCTCCGGGAACTTCACAGGCTCCCTGTTCCCCAGCACATTGACTATAACATTATTCTGCTCACCTACAAAACCCTCAATCAGCTTGCTCCTCCATACCTCTTTGATTTTATTCCCCAATACCAACCCACTCGGTCACTGCGCTCTTCGACAGCTGGCAACCTCATCATCCCCCGGCCCAGGCTACGTAGCTTTGGGGACAGGGCTTTCTCTAGGGCCGCTCCAAGGCTGTGGAACTCACTTCCGCAATCCATCCGTGCCTCGGAATCTATTACCATCTTCATCCACCGCCTCAAGACTCATCTGTTCACACAAGCCTTCCCACAGCCCCTCCCCTTCCCCTCGTTCCATTGTCTCGTCCTAGTCCTTTTTCTTTTCATTGTCTGTGTATTGTTCACTCAATTGTAAAGCGTCTTTGGGTCTTTAGAAAAGCGCTCTATAAATTCAATGTATTATTTTTATTATTATTTATTTCAACAACCCTGATCAAACAGCCAAGATAACAAATAAGTGATTATGGGCAACTCTGTGAATGACCTCGAGTGGCCCAGCCAGAGCCCAGACTTGAACCCGATTGAACATCTCTGGAGAGATCTGATAATGGCTGTGCACTGACGCTCCCCATCCACCCTGATGGAGCTCGAGAGGTCCTGCAAAGAAGAATGGGAGAAACTGCCCAAAACAAAGACTTGAGGCTGTAATTTCTGCCAAACGTGCTTCAACAAAGTAAAAGGCTGTGAATACTTATGTATATGTTGATATTTTCAATCTTAAATTTTGCAAATCTATAAAAAAATATTGAACAAATTTCTTTCACTTTGTCATTATGGGGTATTGTGTATAGAATTTTGAGGAAAAATGAATTTAATCAATTTTGGAATAAAGCTGGAACATAACAAAATGTGGAAAAAGTGAAGCAATGTGAAAACTTTCCGGATGCACTGTACAGCATAACATAAGCATGTCGGCTATCCCCTTTTACATCAAAATCATTAGACTATAAATACTCTCTGCCATCCATTTCACTCTGTGCAGCCTGGCTTGGGCTCCAAATGTTCACATAATGCAACATAATCAATGCAAAGGGGTGCCCATAGGCCTACATTTTCTCATGTGGTTCTCATGCGGTAGCAACCCCCACATGTTGTCATATAATTAAAATGTTTATATGAAATTTTGCTCATAAGAAGGAACACAATTACATTGTGACCCCATTGTGAAATCAGACTTTCAAAATAATAAAACCACCGTAACAATCACCTTAACAAACCTTTTAGATATGTTTAACTGGAAAATATGATCAATGTAATTGAAAATAAAGTTGAAAAGTATCTGAAAAGTAAACTATAATCCCAAGAACTCCCAGGTATTATCAATAGAATTAGATAGGAGTGGCTATGAATACTCTAATACACAGGTAAAAATATTTTAAATAACATAACCTTCTCATTTAGGTTTTATTCATAGCAGCCGGACTCTTTTACTAAGGTGACATCCTGTTGTAATAGGTGCAGTGTGGTCTTGCTGAAATAAGCAAGGTAATCCCTGAAAACATTGTCTGGATGGCTGCATATGTTGCTCCAAAATGGTATATATTGTTTAGCATGAATGGTGCCTTCACAGATGTGCAAGTCACCTATGCCATGCGCACTATGCACCCCCATAAAAATACGAACGCTGGCTTTTGAACTGTGCACTGATTACAAGCCTGATGGTCCCTCTCCTCTATAGCCTGGAGGACTTTATTTTTTATTTTGATGTGTCAAACAACAGTACCGTTTTACACTTCGCCTCAGGCCATATTAAATGAGCTTGGGCCCAGAGAAGGCAGGGACGTTACAGGATCTTGTTTATATGTTTTTTTCTATGCATGGTCAAGTTTTAACTTGCATTTGTGAATACAGCGAGAAGCTGTGTTTACAGACAATGGTTTTTGTAAGTAGGTTTTCAATAAATTGAATCAATAAATTTAACTTTTTGTGAAACAGGGTTGTATTTGCAGTCACACAATGAACAGCCAGGTGGCAATAGAGATCCACTCACCAAGCCCTGGTTAATGAAGTACTCAGCAAAGTAGACCAGTCCCAATGGAACCACAAACTTTAGCAGACCCTAAGAGAGAACAACAAGCAGTTTCTCAATCAAAACCTACAGTACTGTAGCTGAAAATCTCCTTTAGAGTTTGTATACAAATATGAAATAATGAGATATTGGTCTGACACCAAACACACCAAAGTTAACCTCTTTGCAAACTATCTTAATTCTAACTGCGTTGAGGATTGTAGGCACTAATGGGGTGTCCGACTACATTTTAATAATTTTGAGTGAGCAGTGAGAAAATGTAAATCATAACCAGTGTTTCAAGTTGTTATTTGTTATGTTATTTCTTGTTTCTACTGTTACTTGAAGAGTTTTCTCAACATTATGCTCATGTTAAGTTCTCTTTCCTTCCCTCTTGACAAAAAGTCAAATATTTGTTTCATGTTTTTATGTTCCAATTATAAAATAAATGTGTTGATTGTATTCAGACCTACAGTACCAGTCAAACATCCAGACAAACCTGCTCATTCAAGGGTATTTCTTTATTTGTACTCTTTTCCACATTGTGGACAACTATTAAAGACAACTATGAAATAGCACATATAGAAATATAAAGTATAAATATAAACTTTAAAAGTTTCTTAAAGTGGTGTCGCAAAAAACCTGTCGCTATGATGAAATGGTTTCTCATAAAGACAGCAAAAGGAAAGCCAGCATTTTACCCCTGGTGCAGAGGATGAATTCATAAGACTTCTGCAATTAACTGCACCTCTTATGGAAGGCAAAATGAATGTTTAAGTAACAGACACATCCTAACATCTACTCGAGGATACTTTGTGACTCAGGCCCTTATGGTTGAATTGCTGCAAAGAAGCCACTATTGAAGAAAATAAAGAAATACAAGAAATGTACATTAGATTGGTGGAAATCTGTCCTTTGTTCTGATGAGTACAAACATTGTAAAACGCAGAGTGGCGTTTGGAATGGAAGACTCTGTATGTGTGCTTTCTACTGGGAAGAATGGAAGTGGTGTGAAAGTGTGGGGTGTTTTGCTATTGACAACGTCCGTGATTTATTGTTTAATTCAAGGCGACCATGCATAGCTATCACAGCACACCATCCCATCAGGTTTGCCCAAAACACACCTACAGACTGGGTAAAAGCTATTTGATCAAGGAAAGTGATGGTGCTGCAGCAGACAAACTGGCCTCCACAATCACCCAATCTCAATGCTGACTGAGGAAGGAAACGCAGCTAAAAACTGTGCAGCATTGGTGGAGCTCCTTCAAGACTGCCAAAAAAGCATTTCAGGTGCATTTGTGCCCCATTGTAGTTCATGTCAAGGTTCACTTATAAAGACTTATCATGGACTGAGCTAGAGAGTACAACAACTTTACCTGAACCTCCTAACTTGTAGTGCTTAAAAGTTGCTTTTATTAAAGATGACCACTGTAAGGTACTCTCAAACTTACTTTAATGATGTGTAATTTCTCAATGAAGCTCAAATGTCCAGTAGGCTTGTCTTCTGTTATATTTAAAAAGGAGAGAATATGGCCTGTGTGGTTATCAGGGTTCAAGTCAATATGGATATTGCAGAAATGTAATTAATGCAGATATTTCATTTAAATAATTCAATTCAATTCACTAATTATAATGTTTAAATTGAACTTCATTAATTGTTACTAATATAATTTGGACGAAAACATGTACAGACGTGGTAAAATGTGTTGGTACTCTTACAGCTCATTGAAATAATGCTTCATTGCTCCTGAAAAACATTATCATGTATACTTGCATTCCTGTTGGTATGTCATATAATAAATCAATGGAGCGGTAAAAAATATATAAATGATTGCTTTTTCTACAAAGACATTCTAAAATTGCCTGGAAAATATTTGTGTACAACCCTATCAAAAGATAATACATAATTAGATTATAGTGATATTTAGAAACTAATTAGAATCAAATTAGTATCACATGTCTCCAATCTTGCAGTCAGTGATTTTGCCTATTTAAATGGAGAAAAGTAGTCAAAGGAGCAAGTTGTCTGAGGAGATCAGAAAGAAATAGACAAGCATAGTAAAGGTACAGGTTACAAGACCATCCTCCAAGCAGCTTGATTTGACAACAGTTGCAAAAATGATTAAGAAGTTCAAGGTCCATGGAACTGTAACCAACCTCCCTGGGTGTGGCCGCAAGAGGGAAATCGCCCCCAAATTTAACAGAAAGATAGTGTCAATGGTAGAGAAAGGATTACTGCCAAAGAGATACAAGCTTAACTCCAAAGTGAATATACGCCAGTTTCAGATCGCACCATAGGTAAAATCTTTTGCGAAAGTGGGCTCCATGGAAGAAGACCCAAGAGGACTACTTTTGAAAGAAAAATACAGTGAAACATGGAGGTTATGTTTTGGGCTGTTTTGCTGTGTCTGGCACAGGGTGCCTTGAATCTGTGCAGGACACAAATAAATCTGAAGACTATCAAGGCATTCTGGAGCGAAACGTAAAGCCCAGGGTCAGAAATCTCTGTCTCAGACGCAGGTCATGGGTCCTCCAACAGGATAATTACCCAAAACAAACAGTCTATTCTGAAGTGGCCTTATAAGAGTCCTGAACTGAATCCTATCGAACATCTATGGGAAGGGCTGAAACTTGCAGTCTGGAGAAGGCACCATTCAAACTTGAAACAGCTGGAGCTGTTTGCTCAGGAAGAGTGGGCCAAACAACAGGTTTAGAAGCAACAGAAAACTTTGATTGCAGTGATTGCCTCTAAAGGTTGTGCAACAAACTATTAGGTTAAGTGTCCCAATACAATGTCATTTTCATTCGTTTTATTATTTAGAACATTATATTGAATATAACATCAAAAGCGAAGTCTGATTTCTATTAAATATTAAACATAGAATAAACAATTACTTTTGTAGGTTTCAAGTTATTTCAGAGTATTCTTGTGTATTCTTCATTTTTTGTGGAGAGGTACCAACAAAGTTGACCACGTCTGTATTTGAAAAACACATGTGACACTGATTCCATGGAGGGGCAAGTGTCGGTTTTCACTACTACCTGGTAGCTAGTAAAAAATAAAGTAGACCAACTAGGAAATCCCTTCCTCTGGCTGTGTAGTTCTTAGTCTGACAACAATTAAAATAAAAAACACAACCTCCTTGGAATGTGTTTGACACCAACGCTCTAAAACAATGTCAAATCATTAAAAACGGTTTGGTGTTAGTGTTTACAAACAATAATTAATACATTTAAATGTTTGAAAGATTTACTTCCCTCAATATGCATTACATATATCACTGAAACACTGAAAAGCTGTTTAACTAAAATATTATATTGTATATGGATTCTGTTTATTAATATGTGGCATTTCCTATTCATAAAAAGAAAAATCCAATTGATGAGAATTCAAATTCACTGTTTGAACTGGAAGAAATGTGGAAATACCCCAACCCTGGTGGTTCCTCAAATAAAAAATATATATAAATGAAAGGTAATTGACATGGCAGCGTATTTCACTTTTAAAATATGTCTTGAGTAAACATTCCCATGAACAAGTTTCTTCCTAATATCACGCTGAAATGACAAACCCACCTTCATCACCATTCTCACACTCCTCGTCCTCTTCATCAGAGTCACCTAATAGGGGCCGTCTGTTGTTTGAATCTCCTCCCCTCACAGACTCTGCCATGCTGCACTTCCACTGTGGAAAGGACAGGGGAAAAACCAGCAAGAAAAAATAGCTGAGGTAGGAGGAAAAATGGGGGGGAAGGCAAAAGACAGGAACAAAGAAAGTTCAAGGTTCAGAGACAGCCAGGAAAGAAGTGAGCACGGACACCTCCTAGAAATTCAAATTGCATCCAAGTGGTTCATGGAACTAACCTGATCACCATGGCAAACGGGACAACGAGCATGATGAGCAATGTGTTTCTGGGTGAGAGGCTGGTCTGCGTGAGACCAGAATAAAGCAAGGCCCCAGCTACACCTGCCCCTCCGGTGCCAGAGCCCCAGCCCGCTAACACATCTCTAAGACAGAACAGAAAGAAAACCCCAGGGGGTTAAAACAGATCCCAGGGTGGGGGGCTCATGTAATAATACGTTTAATGTTCAAAAGAGCTTCAAAGTGAAAAACAAAGTGAGGGCACTCTAGGGAGTTGGTACAAACAATGACAAGAGTGTCTGATAAAAGACATAAATGTAGAGCTAGCCTGGAAACATAGGGATAAAGGGGAAGTAGGACCGTGCTACCTGCTGAAGTAGACAGTGAGGGAGAGGAAGGAGAGCTCCCCCAGTCCCGAGCTTACACTGGCAAAGATCACACCTACACAGAGATTAGAACATTCCAGTAACATGGATAATATTAACAATAAAATAGTTTTGGCGCTTCAGACATACAGTACCAGTCAAGAGTTTGTATCAATGACTCATTCAAGGGTCTTTCTTTAGTTTTAATATTTTCCACATTGTAGAATACATACAAACTATGAAATAACACATAGGGAATGTGTTTGGTTTGTGACTGCTTTAAATTAAAAAACATGGCATGAATTCAAAACATGGTGAAAAACACCTTGCAATAAAGTTTAACCGAAATATAGAAAGTATCCCTATTCCTATTTTTATACATTCCACTGTATTTAGTGTTATATACACAAATCAAAAAAATTAAGGGAACATTTAAATCACAGTAAACAAAACGTATTGAAAATCTAAATCTTTACTGTACATGGATGTAACAACGGTCAATTGAGGGTTGGATTCAAACCAAAAGTAAACAATTGTTAACAGGCTGTTCCAACTTGTGTGAATTGTATCATGGTAATAATATGACTCTGTATGTCCCCCACGTGCCTGTATGTACTCCAGACAACGTCTGGACATGCTCCTGATGAGACGGTGGATGGTTTCCTGGGGGTTATCCTCCCAGACCTGGATCAGGGCATCAGTGAGTTCCTGGACATCTGTGGCACTACTTGGCATCGTCAAATGCACCGATACATAACCTCCCAGAACTTCACAATTGGATTCAGGTCTGGGAAACATGAGGGCCAGTCAATGGCATCAATGCCTTCATCATCCAGGAACTGCCTACACACTCTGGCCACATGAGGTTGGGCATTGTCCTGCACCAGGAAGAACCTGCACCAACGTAAGGTCTGAGGATTTCATTCCGGTTCCTAAGAGCAGTCAAGGTACTTTTGGCTATCTGTGAGAACCTCCAAGGATATGCCTAGACCCACTGCCAAAACAATCATGCTCGATGATGTTGCAGGCAGCATAAATGTCATCACAGAGCCTCCAGACTCTTTCACATGTGCTCAGTGTGAACCTGCTCTGTAAAGAGAACACGCTCTGGTGGACCTGCCAATTCTGGTGTTCTCTTGTGAACGCCAATCAAGCTGCCTGGTGCTGGGCTGTGAGCACCAGTCCCACAAGAAGGCGTGGGGCCCTCATGCCACCCTCATGAGGTCTGTTTCTGACAGTTTGGTTACATGTACATCAGTATGGATGGAGGTAATTTTGTAGGGCTCTGGCAGTACTTCTCCTGTTCTTCCCCACACAGATATCGGTCCTGCTGCTGGGTTGATGCCCTTCTACGGCCCTGTCCAGCTCTCCTTGTGTAACGGCACTTCTCCTGGCATCTCCTCCATGCTCTTGAGACTGTACTGAGTGACACAGCATGGATGTGCCATCCAGGAAAAGCTGGACTACTTGCAACCTGAATGGGCAGCAGTTACGCCTCATGCTACTAGTGCAAAACTAGAGAAAAATCAGGAAGGATATTGAGAAAGCAATTGTCTGTGACCACCACCTGCAAAACCTTTCCCTGGAAGGTTGTCTTGCTGTGGCCTCTCCAGTGCAGCTGTGAAGGTGACATTTATTCACAATCGCTTGTGTTTCCTAACTGGATATATTCATATCCCTGAAAATTTATAATATTGTGATGATTACGTGTTCCCTTAATTTTTACAAAATGTATGTTGTTCTGTGAAGTGACTTTGTCAGTTCACACATGAAAATTAGAACCTGTTCTAATAAAAAAAAAAGTTAATAATAAATGAGCTACAAGTACCAAGATATGCAACCTTTTAGATCCTTGTTTGAACAAAACTGCTTACTGGCTAATAGATTGGTCATCATGGTTACATTATCAGTGAGATAGCATCTAGTTTCAGGGGAAATGTCAGAGCTGCAATGTTCCAAGAATTGAAATAGCATCTGATGACCTTTTCTACACACAACACATGCGCACATGCGTACCCCAAATACTCATCCACACTGTAGAAGAGAAGGACACCATAAGGAAGCTTGAGATTGCTGTAGCAACGCATACCAACACTCGGAAACTGTGAACAGAAGCACAACCTAAAAATTTACAAATGGACATCACAGTGCACTCTTTAAACACACGCAGTAACAATTGTAAAGCCATATAGAAAAAAATCCCTGGTTCTTCATTGACATGGGCTAGGATAGAGCAAACTGTCCTCATCTTACCCATAAGGGAGTTTGTGGATGAAGAATGGAGCAAAAAGCTTTATGACAAGAGTGGGAAGGATGTCAGCCAACAGAACAGCCTTAAAGAGAGGGAAACAGAGGTTACATGCTGATACGTAGATGTATGCAGGCTTGTTCTCAATTTTAGTGCATCTTACCGCAGTAGAAACAGGGTTGCAGTCATAGCGACTACTGTTGCCAACTGGGGCTGTGGTCTGGACAACAAAGGGAAAGAGAGAATGAAATACCATACATTGCTAATAGGGTAACAAGAGTTTTTAAACACAGATATGAATATTACGGGTCCAATGCAACACATTCTTACAGGCGTTGTGGAGTTGTGCGACTGTTGTTGTTTTAAGATGTCATGGGCCGCACTTAGCATCACCACGTATGCAAAGTTATTGCACAGCCCCAGCCACCTGAATACACGGGTTGAGAGCAGTACGGGGATGGGGAGGGTACAGAGTAGACATGGTGATTAATATCAATAAACAAATGAACGGCGACATGCACTGAGGCTGAGAATAAACTGAAAATGAAATGTATTGCGTGAATTATCACGTGACTCTAGTTGAACAACTAACAACAGAGCTGGCACATTTTATTAAAAGACAGTAGATCAAGCGAATGTTAGGGGTAAACCTGAGAATTCATCACCCCGTAACAGTGGAAGGACTGTTGCTATGCCTGCAATTATATAAATGTATTGTGGACCGCATTCCAAGTTGTGGCCAAGCTTAAAACAAAACTACTTCTGGGTCTGTTGTTTTATAAAATTTGCCTAACATGCTAGACATTTTAGATATCTCATTAAGGACATAAGACTCTCAATCACTCAAGATTAAACTCACCAAAAACCACTCAAATTTCTCCAGCGCGAGCTCCGACCTACAGAGAGTACGTTGATTAAATCAAATAACCAATAAAAAATGTAAACATTAACAGTCAACAAAACGCCATTATTTACCCTCACTTTCATATGGCATATCACGGTCTGCATTGACACTGACGGCTTGGTCCATGATTAAAAAAAAACTACTTAAAACCAGATGAATCGGTTGCTACTAGAAAAGGGCACGCAGCTGAAAACTACTAGTAGCTGGCTAGCTACTTCCTTTTATTCTTGGTGCCACTGACTTCTATAGATGACAAGATCTTTACCAGCGCTTTAATAAGACAGGTGACTGGTAATGCACTAGCGAGGCCAAATAATGGTGTAACATATTCCAATGCCATCATCGTCCCTCACAAATGTTTACACCAATGACTTTTACCCCATTGTCACCGATCGTAACAGGCAATGAAACGCTAGTAAACAATATATCCCGTGTAACAGATATATAAATCCCCTTAAACAATACTGCTTACAAATGGTTCCGTATGACGCGAAGACACATCAGCACTAGGTTAAGGATTACATTTTAGGATTATGTATGAATCAGCTTTATTGCCAAGTAGGGTTACCCCTACAAGGAATGTTCTATGGTGTAAGTGGTACTTTAAAACATTAAGTAAATAAAATAATACAGTAATTAAAATATAACAGTAAAGTAAAAAAAATATAATAAGAAATTGAACATGAGAGCTAAGAGAAATACCCAAGATAATGTGCATTCCCCTGCTGGTTGTTTTGCAGGGGAATGCATATTCTTGGACCCAGTATCTCTATTCCTGTGTTGATTAGAAATAGAAGGAATCGAGTGCCTGCATTTTATGAAGCAAACCTGTCTAATTGTATATCTATAAAGTGCCAATTTACTAGTCCAGGACCCCCTATTATCCCTATTAAGATGGCCTTACTTAATATCAGATCCCTCGCAAACAAATCCTTCTTGGTAAATTACATTATAAGTTCCTACAAGCTGGATTTCATGTTTCTCACTGAAACGTGGCAAACTGAAGACTGTAGTGCTACTGTTCTCAATGAGACAGCCCCTGAAGAAAAAGGCTATATGAAAACATGTCGAAATGGTAGGAAAGAAGGTGGAGTGGCTGCCCTATTCAAAGATGCATTCCAATGCAAAGATAGCCCGCTTGGTAATTTTATTTATTTTGAATACCTCCGTTTTACACTGCAGGGTGCTCCTAAAATCTTGTTTTTAACCATTTACAGACCTCCACGATACTCTGCAAAATTCATGGATGATTTTGCTGAACTACTTTCTGTCATATTCGTTGATTATAACTGGTTTATTATTACCGGGGATTTTAACATCCACCTAGAAAATGGTACCGACAAACATGCCAAAGATCTTTCTGCACTACTTGACACTTTTGGTCTCACTCAACATGTGAAAGAACGTACACACACTCGTGGCCACATTCTTGATTTGGTTATCTCAAAAGGGCTTGAAATTTCCTCTGTCATGGTTAAAGATGGCAATGTCTGATCATTTCTGTGTGCACTGATCACCCCGGAAGTTCAAGTAAACTCAGTTTCTGTTAGGAAAAGGTACATTAATGAGAGCACCAATGTCTTGGGTTGTAAAGCACATTGAATTGCATCCATGTATGAATTGTGCTATATAAATAAACTTGATTGATTGATTGATATACATTCTGTATATACATTCATATATACAGTGGGGCAAAAAAGTATTTAATCAGCCACCAATTGTGCAAGTTCACCCACTGAAAAATATGAGAGAGGCCTGTAATTTTCATCACAGGTACACTTCAACTATGACAGACAAAATGAGAAAATAGAAACCAGAAAATCACATTGTAGGATTTTTTATGAATTTATTTGCAAATTATGGTGGAAAATAAGTATTTGGTCACCTACAAACAAGCAAGATTTCTTGCTCTCACAGACCTGTAACTTCTCCTTTAAGAGGCTCCTCTGTCCTCCACTCGTTACCTGTATTAATGGCACCTGTTTGAACTTGTTATCAGTATAAAAGACGCCTGTCCAAAACCTCAAACGGTCACACTCCAAACTCCACTATGGCCAAGACCAAGGACATCAAAAACAAAATTGTAGACCTGCAAATTTTAGGAAATGGAAGACATACAAGACCACTGATAATATCCTTCGATCTGGGGCTCCACACAAGATCTCACCCAGTGGGGTCAAAATGATCACAAGATTAGTGAGCAAAAATACCAGAACCACACGGGGGGACCTCGTGAATGACCTGCAAAGAGCTGGGACCAAAGTAACAAAACCTACAAGTAACACACTACGCCGCCAGGGACTCAAATCCTGCAGTGCCAGACGTGTCCCCCTGCAGAAGCCAGTACATGTCCAGGCCCGTCTGAAGTTTGCTAGAGAGCATTTGGATGATCCAGAAGAAGATTGTGAGAATGTCATATGGTCAGATGAAACCAAAATTGAACTTTTTGGTTAATACTCAACTCGTTGTGTTTGGAGGACAAAGAATGCTGAGTTGCATCCAAAGAACACCATACTTACTGTGAAGCATGGGGATGGAAACATCATGCTTTGGGGCTGTTTTTCTGCAAAGGGACCAAGACGACTGATCTGTGTAAAGGACAGAACGAATGGGGCCATTTATCGCTAACAGCTAGGGCATTGAAGATGAAACGTGGCTGGATCTTTCAGCATGACAATGATTCCAAACACACCGCCCGGGCAACAAAGGAGTCGCTTCGTAAGAATCATTTCAGGGTCCTGGAGTGGCCTAGCCAGTCATCAGATCTCAAACCCATAGAAAATCTTTGGAGGGAGTTGAAAGTCTGTGTTGCCCAGCAACAGCCCCAAAACATCACTGCTCTAGAGGAGACCTGCAAGGAGGAATGGGCCAAAATACCAGCAACAGTGTGTGACAACCTTGTGAAGACTTTTGACCTCTGTCATTGCCAACAAAGGGTATACAACAGAGTATTGAGATAAACTTTGGTTATTGACCAAATACTTATTTTCCACCATAATTTGCAATTAAATTCATTTAAAATCCTACAATGTGATTTTCTGGATTTTTTTTCTCATTTTGTCTGTCATAGTTGGAGTGTACATATGATGAAAATTACAAGCCTCTCTCATCTTTTTCAGTATTAGGACTTGCACAATTGGTGGCTGACTAAATACTTTTTTGCCCCACTGTATATCTTCGTCTCTTTATTTCTATCTATGTCCCCCTTTTCTTAATGGAGCCCAAATCAAGCCCTTGAGATGTTGCAGGGGTGTAGTGTTATGATTTTTCCTTTTTCTCAACAATGTAGAGTAAGATATAATTCTCTTAAGTTTCCAACTAACTGAAAGTAAACAAAACATAAGTGGTTTAGGCAGTTGGTAGGGTTACTCAAAATGTTTTATTGCTAAATTAAATTAATGATAATAAAAGTAATATATAATACAACCATTTCAAGTCAATGACAATCATCAGTAACCAAGACAACCAAAATGTAATCATGAAATAACACCTCAGGTAAAATGTGTATCTTAAAGCTGGTCCCCAATGTGCATAGATCTTGTGCCTGGCTCTGCCGACTGGAAAACCCCCACATCTACCGTGAGGCAAAGTGGCCCCTAAACACCAAGGGCCCCGCCCTGCATAGCAAAAAATAAACTTTGAGGATGAGATAACTTGAGAGAGCTGAGTTATGACAGCCAGGTAAAGAAAGCCATGTAGGCAACAAAGGCCTTTGCGTATCTTACGTACATTATGCCAGTAAGCTGCTTTAAAATAAAAATAAAAAAAATGTCTCCCCACCAGCACTGAGCTCTATAGCGCTGTCTTTGGTGTTCAACGTCAATGAATAGGCTATATAATGCTGTCCATTAATTGTGCTTACACGTGATTGTGCTTTTTTAGTTTAAACAGGTAAAAAAGTCCCTTCAATATCTCAGTCAGGTTCAGTACACACAACCACAATCATAAGGAAGACTGCCGACTAGACAGTAGTCCAGAAGAAAACACATTTTTATAGATAAAGGTAAAGGTAGACAGCTGCCAGTCTATTGATGAAGGAGGTAGTGGTATAAACTAATAGATGGAGATATAATTTGAGGGGTTTGGGGTCGAGCTCTGACCTTGCAGTGAGGCCTCCACTCATGTCTGGGCCACCACTGGTGCCTGGTTGTCATGGGTTTTTGATAAAACCCTTATCGGTTGACTTCCATGACATTCAAATGAACTAATCCCTCCTGATGTTTTAGGATAAATAAACAGTAACAATTAAACATTTTGGGTCAGTTCTGCAGACACATACAGTGGAGTAAAAATGATTTGATCCCCTGCTGATTTTGTACATTTGCCCACTGTATCACGGTTGCGGTGGGGTGCAGAACCATAAGCAGACATTTTGAAAGTAAAGGGTGATTTATTCCAATAAACACAAACCAACACTACACGAACAGTAAACGTAAAGTAAAGGTGCTGTAACGAGCACCAAACAGAACTAAACTAAATACAAAGAACGTGCAGTGTATCCACATGAATTGGGACTAAGACAAGACAAACCGTGAACGTTGTTGCGACGAACAGAACAAACAATCAACCACACCTATTGTGTGGCTGATGCCTAACCTAAGTAGGCTTCCCAATCAGAGTCAACTGAACACAGCTGCTCTGACTGGGGAGCCCACAGCGGCATAGAGAGGGCTAGAGGCCTCTCTAGGTGGCATGCCCTGACTGCGAGCCCCAAAACATAGAGTAGGCTAGGGGCTCCCAGCCAGGACATGACACATTGACAAAGACATGATCAGTCTATATGTTTAATGGTAGGTCTACTTAAACAGTGAGAGATAGAATAACAACCAAAAAATCCAGAAAAACTCTTTTCAATTAAGTTATAAATTGATTTGCATTTTACTTAGTGAAAGTATTTGACCCCTTTGCAAAACATGACTTAGTACTTGGTGGCAAAACCCTTGTTGGCAATCACAGAGGTCAGACGTTTCTTGTAGTTGGCCACCAGGTTTGCACACATCTCAGGAGGGATTTTGTCCCATTCCTCGCTGCAGATCCTCTCATTCTCAGGTCTCTCACTGTTCAAATAAACCTACCATTAAAATGATAGACTGATCATTTCTTTGTCAATGCGCAAACTCAGCAGGGGATGAAATTGTTTTTTAAACATATACAGTTGAGGAAAACATTATTTGATCCCCTGCTGATTTTGTACGTAACAGTGAGAGACTAACAACAAAAAGCTTGACAATGACCCAATTCCAGCATGACAATGACCCAAAAACACGGCCAAGGCAACAAAGGAGTGGCTCAGGAAGAAGCACATTACACAACTTTTCCAGTATTTTGTTGCCCCTGTCCCAGCTTTTTGAAACATGTTGCTGGCATCAAAATTGAAGTGGGCATATATTTTTCACGGAACAATAAAATCTCTCAGTTTCAACATTTTATACATTGTCTTTCTACTTTTGTCTATTGAATATAGGGTTAAAAATGCGTCCTACATTTTTGGAAACAGGGTTGTAGTTTCAGATTGAAAAGAATGATTCTTGTTTTACTGGAATTGAAGACATGAAGATTTGGAAAGCATTTTGGTTACAAAACTGTGCTGAACTCAGATCTAAACTAGATAGAGTTGTGTGCATGAAGGCAGATATGGGAGTCGGCGGCAACAAGTGCACCATTTTTGATGTACTGCAAAAAGTGAATAGGGTCTGCCAGAGAATTGAAATCTGAAGAACCGTGAAGCCATTGAAACAGCTGTTTAAAGGCTTTGGACAAATTAATAAAAAGTGGCATAATATCAAATGCTGTTTACAGCAGATGTAAGTTAGACACCTTTGAAAATAAGTAAATGAAGCTTAAAACACCAGATAAGGAATATCGAAAACATTCTCTGCGTATTCTACAATGTTTTGCCTTTGGCCCCTCTCTAAATAACCTTGGTTTGGTGGACAGAGTTGGTAAGAATAATATTACACACCTTACTAACATAACAAACTCCAACGGAAACCCTTGATTTCAGACCTAAATTGCACAATTATACATTTACCCCAATTATACAATTACTGTTAACACCATTAGGACCCAGATATTTACCTTCCCAGCTCTGGGATTCAACCTAGAAATGATTTGCTTACTTGCCAAATGTTTTTACTTGTAGACATCCGGACCCTTAACTCTGGTTAAGATCATGTGCCACAGATATCTGAATCTGTGCCACCAACTACAAATATGTGGGCATTCTATTCAGACTTCCATGATCACTGCACATTTCCTGCAGTAAAGGTTAATAATATGGTAGAAAACAAAATGTGGTTAGTAAGTATTCCCTTCCTATACAACAGCCCTTGAAGAGACTGACTCTCCAAAATGTCATGGCACTTAAGACACTAGATCAGGGGTCTCAAACCGGTTCCACGGAGGGCCGAGTGTCTGCAGGTTTTCACTCTCACCGTGTACTTGATTGATTAATTATGCCACTGATTGGTTAGGTCTACCCTCATCTGGTTATTTAGGTCTGAACCTGGAACCAATTTACAGGAAAAAACTAAAATCTGCAGACTCTTGGCCCTCGGTGGAACCGGTTTGAGACCCCTGCACTAGATTGTATAAAACACTCACAATGATAAAGTAACTCTTCTTATGTTTTGCCTCAGGACCTCTTATCTCCCAATCTCACTGCAAGCATTCAGTTAATTTCTACATTTCTACGTTAATCAGATTAGCTTCCTACTGTTTGTAGGAAAGTGAGTCAGCCGGGCCTTCCCCAGACTGCAAAATATATAAAATGTACAGTACACAGAACCCTGTAAAGTGCCATTTACAAAAAACATCTTTACGGTTCTGAAAACACATTTTCAACTGCAATATGGTGCATTTCTTCATCTTTTAGAACCATTTTGCAACTTAATGAAAACATTAAATATTGTAAAATGTAATTACATATTCATTAAAAACAATTGCTTTTTAATCCCAGATACAATTAAACGAGAATGAACTGCTGCAAGTATTACTATAATGCAGTTTACTTTGTAGTTACTGCAGTATACTGTACATTTTTGAGAATTGTTGATAAATGCTTGGTAAATCTGCCTCAACTCTGGAAGGAGTTTGCAAAAATGTATTGTTGACTCAGTAAACAGTTTATTAGAAAGAAAAACATCTAGTACCTGGTCCAAACCGAAATTCTTTGAGATTTAACAAACTATCGAGAATACAGGGATGGTAAGGTATTACAATGGCATTACGCAGTTCCTCCAGTTGATTGGTCGTAAATTCTGCTAATGCTGCAAATAGCATGTTCCATCTCATCTCAAAGATGTTCTATTATGGTTCCAGGGACTCTGCTATGCAAACTGAACTCAGTGTCATATTCCTAGAACTTCTTTGAGACAATACTACTTTGTAGTATGGCACATTATAATGCTGAAGTGATGAATGATAAACTAAACTAGTCAGCAAAAATATGCACATGTTATTGCCTACGTTATGTTGCTCATTTGTAATCAACGATCCAAACATGCATCAGGAATTCATTTTCTCTACATGATGACAGCAAGCAGATTGGGTCCATGTACTCATGCTGCTTACTCCAAATCCTGGCCTGGCTACAGGTATTACACTGTAATTGCAATAGAATAATAATTTATCGGTATAGGTTATTATAAATTGTGATTTCATCACATCCTGTAAGATGTTATTCCAAGTGTGATATTACATGATTACACAATTTTTGGTGTTAGTATCTACACAATCTTGTTACAGAAGTAAATAGAACATTGTGGAATTACGCTTTTACACTTTTACACTCATCTTCACTTTTAGTGAGGATGTTGTACAACAAACTAGAGACCATGAGGTGTAATTATATTCAGATGTAAAACTGAATATGTTTTGTTTACTCCAAAAAGTAGCATAGATATTAATTAATAACTGAAAATAAATAAATGAATTTCAACTATAAGCAATTACAACTTGTTTAACAATCACTTGGGTGCACCCCTCTTATTTTCTCGCCGTTGAACATCTTAAAAGAAATGGAAATATGCAAGTACAACTTTCTGATTGCAACACATACACACAACTGTCCTACCATCCATGTGGGTTGATCAGATCCCACACACACACAATAAACAGAATGAAATGTTCCTTACCTTAACCGGGTCCTTGTCCAAAGAAACACCTAGATAGTCTTTATGGGTAGGCTCGCTATCAAATGTGACAATCCCAATATCAAAACCTGACCTATGTATAGGATGAACCAACCAACACTTAAATTCGATTTATGGATTAACTACCAAACAGAAGAAAATAAGTAGGAAATATTTGTTGTGAACTACAATTATGGTATCTTTAAATCATATGCATACAAATTCTTTACCACAAGATGTGATTTATGAAATACAACTATCAAATAGCATTGACAGCAACAACACATCTTACTTGGCCACATATTGCCTATTTCAGAGAGGAACCATGGAATGGCATCACACTTTGTAAGCACTATTGTCACGTCCCCCCCGGTGGCGGACATTCCTCCTGTCGCGTGGCACACCAGCGTTTGATGTCGCCTGTCTTCTAGTCACCATCGTGTGTGTTTTGTCCTGTTTTCTCCATGTCCTGTGAACGCACCCTTCTCTAATCCTCCACACCTGTTGTAAATTACCTTAGTATTTAACTCCCTGTGTTTCTAGTCTCTGTGTGCGTTATTGTCAGCTGTTACGTGTTTGTATCCCTTGTGTATTCCAGGCCCGAGTGGCTGGTTACTATTTCTCTGCACTTGTTACAAAACAAATAGGATTACTAAAACCTTATAATTGTTGGTGCCTAAACAAAAGGCTTTTGAAGGTTTCCCTGCGCCTTGGTCATTTATTCAGTACCACGTTACAGAATAACACACCCTCGAAAATAGACCAAGCAGGAGGACTTCAGGCTACATTGGACCAGTGTCTATCGGACCATGACCAGATGCTCAGTCAACTACGAGACGTGTTGTGAGAGATTCTGCAGCAGCTGCCGCTGGCTTCTCCGTCTGTGTCGACCCCACTACCCTCCGTTTCCAGCGGACCACCTCTGCACCTACCGAAAGAGTACTCCGTCCGCGCGGCTGACTGCCAGGGTTTTCTTCTATAACTAGACCTTGCCTTCAACACACGCGCCCAGCCCCCCTTGGAGCGAGAGAAAGTATCCTTGTTGGTCGCGTGCCTCACGGACCAGGTACTGGCTCGGGCGATCGTCGTGCGGAGGAGTTTGGGACCAGAACTGGACAATTACGCTCTGTTCGTCCGAAAATTCCTCCTCAGGGAAGCGAGCCAGGGGAGCGACTCTTTTTCCTTTGTCAGGGACGGTGCAGGGTGCAAGAATTTGCCACGGAGTTCCGTACCCTAGCCGCTGCTTCAAGGGGGTGTGAGAGTGCGCTCTGGGATGCCTTTGCGTGCAGTCTGAACGCAGACTGCACGCAACTTTTGACGCTAACCCAGTGCCTTGCAGTTGTTGATACCGGAGCACCAGGTAATTACATAGATAGTGGGCTAGCTGCCCAGTTTAATATACCCCTGATACCCGTCTCGCCCCCATCCCTATTCGAGCTGTGGATCGATGGCCTCTGGGGGAGGGAACGGTGAGCCTTGTCACCAAACCTTTACTTATGCAGTGTGGCCATCATTCAGAAGTTATATCTCTGTATTTAGTGGAGGCTCTTAGTTTTCCCATCATTCTGGGCCTCCCTTGGTTAGCACTGTATGATCCTTCATTTTCATGGTCCCGGAGGGTTTTCACAGGATGGTCCCAGGGGTGTCAGGGGAGGTGTTTTGGGGAGTCTATTTGTACTACTACGGTAGAAAGCTTCTTCCACAGTGTATCAGGACCTTGCATGCATCTTTTCGAGGGCGCAGGCCAGTAAAGTACCCCCCCATAGACCTGGGGATTGTGTGATAGAGCTACGTCCTTTTTGTGCAATTCCTAAGGGTCAAGTATATCCTCTGTCCTGGACGGAGATGATGTCTGCCTTTGTCTCTGAGGCGCTGGAGCAAGGGTATATTCGACCTTCCACTTCACCTGCCTCCTCCAGTTTCTTTTTCGTGAAAAAGAAGGATGGCAGTTTGCATCCCTGCATTGATTACAGGGCGCTGAACGATGTCACGGTGAGGTACAACTATCCGTTGCCATTGATCAGTACGCTCATGGGAACAATGCATGGGGCCCGCTTTTTTATGAAATTGGATTTAAGGAGTGCCTACAATTTAGTACGTATCAGAGAAGGGGATGAGTGGAAGACGGCATTTAGCACCACCTCCGGGCATTACGAATATCTCGTGATGCCCTACAGTTTGATGAATGCTCTGTCAGTTTTTCAATCCTGTAAATAACATATTTCGGAACACGCGAGGCCAGGTTGTGGTGGTGTATTTCGACGATTTATTGATCTACTCCGCTACATGATCCGACCATGTTACCACTGTACGCGAGTGTTGAAATGCTTACTGGAGCATGACTTGTTTGTTAAATTAGAAAAATGCAATTTTTTTCAGTCTTACACTTCCTTTTTAGGATATCACATTTCCTCTGAGGGAGTAGCAATGGAGACCTCGCGCGCTGAGGATGTGCGTAATTAGCCTACCCCGACCTCCATTAAAGGGGTTCAAAGATTTCTGGCTTTTGACAACTATTACCGTAGGTTTATCCGAGATTTTGGCAAAGTGGCGGCTCCGATTACCTTACTGTTGAAGGGTGCGCCAACCCGGTTGCGGTGGACGCCAGAGGCAGCACAGGCGTTCAGCTCCCTCCCTCGGCTACCAGCCGTCACTGTATGTTTGGGATGTAGAGGACTTAATACGGTTACTAATGTCAAATTTGGGTTTAGCTTAAAAAATAAGTTCATTTTCCTGTATTTCAAATTAAAAAGTGACAACTTCATATATTCTAGATACATTATATATGAAGTGAAACATTTCAAGACATTTTTGTTTCACTCTTGATGATTACAATTTACAGCGCATGGTAATAAAAAATCCAGCATCTTAAAATATTTGAAAAAATATACAGTACAGGATTGTCAACCTGAGAAGTGCTCTAATCAGCTAATATACTCAAAACACCTGCAAAGGTGCACTCAATATTGGGTTGGGCTCCATTTGTACAAATGACTGCATCAATATGGTGTGGCATAGATGCAATCAGTCTGTGGCACTGCAGAGGTGTTACGGAAGCCCAGGTTGCTTTCATATCTCGTCTGTGTTGAGGGGTCTGTTGTATCTCATTTTCCTTATGACAATACTGCATAGATTCTCTATGGGGTTCAGGTCAGACGAGTTGGCTGGCCAGTCAAGCACAGTAAAACCATGGGCATCAAACCAGTTACCAGCCTTTTGGCACTGTGGGCAGGTGCCAAGTCCTGCTGGAAAAGGAAATCAGCATCTGCATAAAGCTTGTAAGCAGATGGAAGTATTAAATAATCTAAAATATCCTGGTAGACAGCTGCATTGACTCTGAATATTGTTTTCCACAATATTTAGATTTTTTTTTGATGGACCTAAATATACAACATATACATCTCAATTAGACTGCATGCTAAAAAATCCCTCATACATTTCTCACCAAATGACTCCGTAAGCACATAAGGCCCTAGACTACGTGCAAAAGATAAGAGATTACCATTTCCTATGACAAGCAGGCTGCATATCTGGATTGCTGATAAAAGATTGCAAAATTGCAAATTTATTGTAGTTACATATAATATAATATGTGCTAGTTTAATTGTACCAATTATAATATTTAGTCATATCTTAAGTTATTGTATGTAAGTATGGTAACGCTTGGATGTTTTACCCTTTTGTTGCTTTTATACATAATCATTGTCAATATAATTTGGCTTTTTTGACTGGAATTTGCCAAAACAATGTCTTTAATATCAAAGTGAAAACAGATTTTTTGAAAATAATATCAATTAATTATATAAGGTAAAGTAGATGATTGCAGAAATATTCACCCCCTTCAGGTAAGTATTCACGCTTCACGGTGGAGATGGTGTGTTTGTGTTTGGTGTTTGCCAAACATAACGTTTACTCTGATGTCCAAAAAGCTAAATTTTTGTTTCATCAGACCAAAGAACCTTCTTCCAATTGACCTTGGAGTCTCCCACATGCCTTTGGGTGAATTCCAGGCGAGATTGCATATGAGATTTTTTCAACAGGGGCTTTCTCTTTTTTTTTTTTGCAAATTCTTGTCAAATAAGAAAAATTATATTGACCACGATTTCATGTACAAAAGCAACAAAAGGGGAAAACATCCAAAGAGGGTGAATACTTTTTATAGGCATTGTATGTACCAATATTAAAGAAAAATTTGTGAGCAGGCAATTTTTTTTAAATATTTATAATATTTCTTATGGTATTCATATATCTGTAGGTCATAACAGAACGGCACAATCATAAAACAAAACATGGCAACGAATAAAGAAATGAAATGACCCCTGTTAAAATTTCTGTATACCCTTCGTTCTTAATATTGTGTATTGCCCCCTTTAGCATCAATGACAGAATGCAGTATTTTGTAATAGCTGTCTATGAGCCCCAAATTCTTGCTGGTGGCATAGCTGCCCAATCGTCTAGACAAAATGCCTCCAGGTCAGGGCAAGTCTTTTGTTGTCTTGCATGAACCGCACGTTTGAGATCTCCTTGATGAGATTATGTTCAGTAGGCTGTGATGGCCACTCCAGCACCTTTATCTTTTTCTGCTGTAACCACCACTGGAGGGTCAACTTAGGGTCATTGTTGTGCTGGAAAGTCCAAGAGCATCCCATGCGCAGCTTTTGTGTAGAAGAATGCAAATTGTCTGCCAGTATTTTCTGATAACATGCTTCATTCATCTTGCTATCAATTTTCACAAGATTCCCCGTGCCTTTAGCACTCACACACCTCCAAAACATCAGTGAGCCACCAGCATTCTTCACAGTGGGGATGGTATTCTTTTCACTATAGGCCTTGTTGACCTCTCTCTAAACATAGTGCTTGTGACCATAATGCTCTATTTTGGTCTTGTCACTCTAAATTAAAGTGTGCCAGATACTGCAAGGCATGTCAAGGTGTTGTCGGGCATATTGAAACCAGGCTTCATTTGTGGCATTTGCACAGTAAAGACTTCTTTCTGGCAACTTGACCATGCAGCACATTTTTATAAGTATCGTTGAATTGTGCTCCTTGAAACAACCACTCTGTGTTGCCCAGCAACAGCCCCAAAACATCACTGCTCTAGAGGAGATCTGCATGGAGGAACGGGCCAAAATACCAGCAACAGTGTGTGACAACCTTGTGAAGATTTACAGAAAACGTTTGACCTCTGTCATTGCCAACAAAGGGTCTACAACAAAGTATTGAGATAAACTTTTGTTATTGACCAAATACTTATTTTCCACCATAATTTGCAATTAAACTCATAAAAAATACTACAATGTGATTTTCTGGATTTTTCTTTCACATTTTGTCTGTCATAGTTGAAGTGTACATATGATGAAAATTACAAGCCTCTCATCTTTTTCAGTGGGTGAACTTGCACAATTGGTGGCTGACTAAATAAGTTTTTGCCCCACTGTACATGCTGGCAAAAACAACCCTCTTTCCCAAAAAGTTGGGACACTACGTAAATGTGAATAAAAACAGAATGCAATAATGTGCAAACCATTTAAATTAAATTCAGTATATAATAGAACAAAGACAGATGTTGAAATGTTTTATTTTTCTTGAACAAGATATGCCCACTTTGAATTTGATGCCAGCAACTGTCACGGTGTTGTAGTGTGGCGGAACCATATGCAGACATACTTTCAAACAAAAGGTGTATTTAATCCCAAAACAAGACAAATACAAACTACACGGACTGTACACGTAAAATGAAAGGACTAACTAACATAAAAACGATATACAGAAAACATGTAGAGCATTCGCTTGAAAACGGAATCAAACAAAGGACAAACCGTGAGCTGTTGAGATACA
>JACXGK010000862.1:0-34425 GCA_016801125.1 Novumbra hubbsi
ATTTTCCTGCCCTGGTTTGGGTCCTCTGGTCAAATTAGAGGGAACGCTCACTGCCAATCATTACACAGTTATTCTGAGAGATCACCTATATGCCATGGTGAAACATTTCCATCTTGACGGTAGGGGTCTCCCAGGATGACAATGCCCCCATCCACAGGGCACCAGAGGTCATTGAATAGTTTGATGAGTATTGAGATGATATGAACCACATGCCAAGACCTTCACAGTCACCAGATCAGCCCAGTTGAACACTTTTCGGAGATTTGGGCCCGAAGTGTCAGACAGGGCCTCTCCACCGCCATCGAAACACAAATGAGATAATATCATTTGGAAGTTCAAACCTCCCAGAAGAGTGCCAGAGTCTTTACAGAATCCAAGCCACACTGAAGCAGTGTTGGTGGCTCAGCGACTCGCTAAGACACAATGTTGGCGTTTCTCTTAATTCGTCACCCACGTGTAGTTCAAGCGCACTCTTACACCACATACATACCCTCTGAGCCTTCTCGTGCTCCTCCCTTGCTTTCTTAACCCTCTCCTTGCGGTCCCGGATCTCTCGCTCCTCCCTCTTGCGCTCATACTTGCGCCGGTGCTCAATGATTCTGTTAGCCTGAGGAGAGCAAACAAGAGTCAAGGCAAACCTCAATCCGCTGGTCGTCCGGGCCACCTTCAAACTGCTGTGGCCTCGGAGGCTGGGTACCTTAGGCTGGACTTCCTTCAGCATGGCACTGGCGTCTTCATCGTAGTCCAGTTTACAAGCAGTGGCCAGGTCCTTTGCGGCCTCTTCCCAGTGCCCCAGCAACCTGACAGAGGAGACGCAAACGTGACGTCCAGTCAAAAATAACCATGTTGAGGTTAATCCAACGCAACTAAATCGTGTGTGTTAATGGTTAGCATGTAAAGCCCAGATTGCAGCCTACTTGTGAGCCTTCCCTCTCCACTTATACGGCTGTGCAGAATCTGGGTTAATTTCTATTGCTCGATCACAGTCCCTCTTAGCAGCATTGGGTTTCTGCATCCGAATGTAGACGCTGGGGAAGAACATAGCCAGTGGGTATGAATAAGTGATCATGTACCAAAGAACACTGCATGATAAGAGCCTCAACTAAGAGCACGACTCACCTAGCCCTCTTGGCATACATGATTGCTACACAGGGATTGAGTTTGATGGCCTCAGTGAACAGGTCCAGGGCTTTCTGCAAGTCACCTATACATTTACAGAACAGTGAAGTACAACCATCCATTATCAAGCCATCTTCAATGAACTACTCGGTCAGTTTAATATCAATGCCGGACAACCCACCCTCTCCTAATGCTTCAATAGCCTCCATTTTCTTCTCATCGGCCTGGTCCATCATTTCTTCTGACACCTAAAAAACATTATAGCATTTTCTCCAAATGATATTGGGAAAGCCAGTTTATTTTTTATTTTTACTTCCTTGCATGCTTATTGGATTCATCTCTCATGAGGTCCCCAATATAATTCCATTATTATGTTGTATAAGAATCAATGAATTTGACTTTGATAAAATCTCACCTCAAGATTTTCAAAATCTCCCATCTCCTGGGGTTCGTCTGTGTCGGGCTCAATCACCCCATCTTGGTCAATCTCTGAAGAAGCAGAGGAATAAATCAAGGACACCACAATGTTAGCACATGAAATTAAATACTCAGAGTACATGCACAGTTACTGAATGTAGCGAGGAAAACTTCAGTGAAACACCACATGATTCAAGGTTGCTGTGTTTCGGTCAATTTTTGTAGCTCTTTCCTGTATATCAATATTCTGTGTTTTGTCATGTTTTATGTAAAATATTTGTTGCCACGTTAGCAGGAAATAAGGGGGAGCCTAGGAAAATACCACGCCAATTGAGTATTATAGACAATGGATTACGTTTTATGGTCTATCAGTCAAATGTAACGTTGACTTCAGTTGTAATTTGTATCTGAACTAGATGTCCAATTTGCTTTGGAACATGTTACTTATCCATTACATTTGCATATGCAAGGACAAAGTACATTCATATTGCTTTTTGGGACACAGGCTTGATAGATGGAATGAAGATGCATCTACTTTGCTTACTGGTATAAGAGTCGGAGTTGTCGTTTGTAAAATATAACTATCACTCTGTCCTGCGTACCCATTTACTTAAAAACTGAGACCTGTGGGAACATGTTTTGGTCAGGTGTAGGTCTGCTGCCAGGGACATACCTAGATCACTCTCGTCACTCTCAGAGGGGACATGGGAGTCAGGAGAGGAGGCAGGGGGAGGAGCTCCAGCACAAGGACACCCACCCTGAAAAGGTAAATGATCAATTAACCTTCCATTCTTAAGTGCCCCGCCCTATAAATTAGAACAGCCAATGGTCCAGTATTGTAGAACAACACTGTTACTATGCGTGTTTCGAACTGATTAAAACCTAAATACCTTGCACGAAGAATCCTTTGGAGGGGCTTGTGGAATTGTAGCTCCCATTCTAAAAAGAGACAGAACATTCTTATTTTTCCATACTCATTACTATAGATAATTCAACTCGCTGCAAGTGCATGTTATTTTAAGTACAGGGGTTCTCAACTCCAGGCCGCATGACCTTTAGTACTGCAGCTTTTTATTCTAGTCTTATATTAAAAAAATAGCTTAGACCTGGAACACCAGATGGAAAAGAAAACTAGCAACATTATGTACCCAGGCTCACAGTTAAAAAAAATGTGTGACTAACGTGAGTACAGATAGAGGGGATATTCAGCAGTGGAGGGGTGGGTGGGTGACTGCGACATTGCTGTTCAGGGTAATTTTTCGATGTGGCAGAATAAATCAATAGAACACAATAACAATTACTTAAACTATTGATAACAGTAAAGGTTACATTAACTTTAACATGGATTAATCCGCCTGGTTTTTGACTGACCCTTCCAACCAGGCCCGTAGGAAACCGAGCTCGGGCAGGTGCAATATTGAAGGATTTGTGTCACACAGCTGCACGAAGGCCTTCAACTCATGCAATTTCCGCGGGTCCATTCTTGGTTCAGTTTCTGCACAACACACTAAACACGGAAAATACAAATTCAACAGTTACAATAGTTACTACCAGATAGCGTGCACGTTTGCAGTTACATATTTGCATTAATAGCATACGCATGTGCTACATAGCCTTACTTCCTTACTAACATAAACATACATTACTCCACAAGTTAACTCGTTTAGGGCTCTCAGAAAACGTAGACCCAGGGCACGTGCACAAATACGTGGAGAAATGTAGCATGTTGCGTAGCAATTGCTAATACTGCCGTTAGCTACAATAGAAAATTCTGGAATTCCGTCGAGCTAGCCATGCCGTGCGGATTATTTGAAAACACGATAGTAGATTAAAGCAAGTAGCAAGCCACGTTATTTCCAATAAAGCACACTATACATGTTAGTAAACCTACCTGTATAAACAGTAAAATCTTCAACGACAGAAATCGAAAACAGGGGACCAATCCAATCCTACAACAAAATCACTTTCAATATAGGTCCGCTTATTTTACGCAGGCGTGGATTCGACATGAAAAAGGACAAACAAAACAAGCGAGGTCCTTCATAAATAGAAACGTCGCAAATTATATCGGTCATTTCTTAACGATCCAATCAAAAACGCATAATATGGTACTTCTTCCACCAATGGTAACAGGGAAGGCAGAAACCTGTGCCCCGTTCAGTAGCCAATGGCTGTTTACGATTGCATGTAGCAATACACGAATAAATCCTTCATTATCCTTTTATGTTTTTTTCACATGTGTATAGAGGCATGTGGGCTTCACCAAAGAAACTAAGAATTCACAAAAAATAATACTACTAATAATACAGAATGTGGTTCAAAGGAGCACATTCTTTCTGAACGTTTCAAAATGTTGCGCCACATTGAACGTACCCCTCTCACCTTCTCAAGCCGTGCTTACGAATGAGCGCCGACAGGGAAAGATTTGTATAATTACGCATTCGCACATGGTGGCCTTAGTTTTACTTTGATTGCATGAAGAGGTAGTCATGTAATATTTTTTGTCTGATAATAAAGTATGTGTTTTTTATACGTTACTTCAATACAGTAGCGCCACCATTCGTGATTGTCGACATCATGATGATGGTGGAAGTAAACTGTCGCTTATAGTCAGAACGACTTGCAGTAATGTTGCACTCCACGAACATTTTGAGTAGATCGGTTATGCAGTTGGTGTCACGATCTACATTTTTTAGTCAAAGTGAGTACGCAACAACACTATTATTTTTTAGTTGTATTTAATTTATTTAACACGACTGATCATCTTTAAATAATTAAGTTATCTTACTGTTGTCTTGTCTGTCTTATTCAAGCTAATGTGAATTCAAATTGTATATTTGTACAGCACAAATGCATTCTTAGGCAAGTGGAAGGCATTGTGCATGTTTTGATCTCCAGTGCTATATCTTTATATTTGTTTATAATTGTTTTATTGTAGGCTTGTTTGGTGAGCTGATTGTGATTGTGTAAGTTGATTGAAAAAGTAATGAATTTTTTAATAAACCTTACCAAAAAGCCTCTCTTACAATGTCTGCAGGTCTAGTGTGGTGTCCATGCCGGAATATTTCCGGTAAAGGTGGTTGGAAACCAAAGAAGATTCCACCAAGATACCTTGGCCAGCCAAGCCCCTTCACTCATCCACACCTCATAAAAAATGGCAAGTTTACATTACGGTTATAGCCTGGACCTAAAATTTAAGTATAAACAGGTAGTTGTACAGACTAGGTTTTTAGTTTCTCCACATATGCTTTCTCATATTTATTTATTTCCCCCTTTTCTATAACACAGGTGAGGTGACCCCTGGCTTAACTCAAACAGAGTACGATCTACGTCGGCACAGACTGGCCTCCCTCGTTGAGGCTCAGGCAGATCGACTGGGCCCCACTGCTTCTTCCAACAAACACCTTGTTATTGTCCTGTCCCACCCAACTCGCTACATGACCAATGACATCCCCTACCCCTTCCACCAGAACCAGGACTTCCTCTATCTTACAGGCGTCCTTGAGCCAGACAGCGCCCTGGTTCTGCATGGTACTGGTCGCCCGGACCAAGCCATCCTCTTTGTGCCCCGCAGGGACCCTTCCAGGGAGCTGTGGGACGGGCCCAGGTCAGGGAAGGATGGGGCGGCAGCTTTGACAGGGATGGAAAGGGTCCACTGTACAGAAGAGTTGGGCCTTGTACTTAGAAGCCTTAAAGGTGTAGAAATAAGAAATTATTGCACTGCAAGTGTGATTGCAGAAAAATAACAAGCGATATATTTAGCGGTAACAAATTCATGCTGGATACCCCAAGTTTACACCTTTCACTTTTAGGTAGCACTGTGTGGTATGATGGGTCAATGCCCTGTCATCCAGGGCTTCACCAGACCCATGTTCGACCCCTGCTGGAAGAGGGGCCGATGGTGCGCTCGCTCAGGCCCCTTACACACAACCTCCGGGCAGTCAAGAGCCCAGCTGAGGTTGCCCTCATGAAGGAGGCAGGTCGCATCACAGCACAGGCAAGTAGCAGCATATTCACGCCTTGAGTGAAGCAACCTCCACTGTTGGATTTATAAACGTAAACCTTCAGTAATCACTCTTTCAGGCATTTAAGAAAACAATGGGTATATCTCAAGTGGACATTGATGAATCTCTACTATATGCAAAAGTGAGTTATAAGTCTCCAGCCACTGTTTGGTCAGATGTTTTTTTCCATATTTTTCTGTGTGTTGTCATTGAACATCTGTGGTAGCAATGTTAGTGATGAAATGCTTGTGTGAATATACTTTTCTTAATCCTAGTTCGATTTTGAGTGCCGTGCTCATGGAGCCAACTTCCTGGCCTACCCTCCTGTGGTTGCTGGGGGAAACCGAGCCAATACACTTCATTACATAAACAACAACCAGATTGTGAAGGTAAAGGGCGGTACAGTGCAAAAGTATTCATTCAATTTTGTCCTGTTACTGAATTACAAATGGTCACATCACAAAAATCTGAACCTCAAAATCAGTTATTGGTTTTATGTTGGGAAATTTGCGTAATATACATTTTAAAAAAGCTAAATGTTCATGTAAGTATATAGCCCCCAAACATTAATTCTTTAGTATAGCTACCCTTTGATGCAATTACAGATTTAAGTGTTTTGGGGAAAATATGTACCAGCTTTACACATAGTGTTGAAGTTATTTTTGTTCCATTGTTCTCTGCATATATGCTCCAGCTTGTTGGACGATGTTCGTGGGCCACGGTTTTCAAATAGTTTCACAGATTATCAGTGGGATTGACTGGGTCACTGCAGGATATTCAAATTCGGATTCTTCCAAGCAGCATGATGCTGCCACCACCATACTTTACTGTAGGGATGTGAATCTTGTGGCATGGGCAGTGTTATGCTTGAGCCACCCTTTCTTTCACCCAAAATATTACAACTATTACATTTGAAACATTTCTAAACAATAAAATGTCAATGCACCATTAATTCAGTAATATGAGAGAATTGGTTAGGGGTTGGAATACCTTTTGCAAGGCACAGTATGTAGTTTTGCTGCTAAAACAGTGTTCAGGCAAACAAACAAAGCATTCTTAATTCCTCATCTTTCTCTTAGGATGGGGAGATGGTGCTCCTTGATGGAGGATGTGAATATTTTGGTTATGTCAGTGATATAACTCGTACCTGGCCAGTGAATGGAAAGTAAGTTGTGCCATTGAACAATTTAGAATGTTATCTCCTTCTCTTCTTGCTACCTCTTTCTAAATAAGACTAATTTTTTACCTGTCTGCTACATGGTGAGCCCAGGTTCAGCCCTGCCCAGACAGAATTGTATGAGGCCGTATTGGAGGTGCAGAAGACCTGTCTGTCTCTGTGTTTCCCAGGAGTCAGTCTGGACCACATCTATAGCACCATGTTGTCCGTGCTGGGTAGCCAGCTGAAACAGCTGGGGATCGTCAAGTGCTCTGCCAGTGATGCTGAGGCACTTAAGGTATGATGAATGTAACTAGTTGCTTCTTTAGCAATGCAGGTTAAGTGACAGTGATATTAAAGGAATGCTTGGACATCTGACAAATGTTTAGGATCAACTTTAAAATCAAAACATTGGTTAATAACTTAAAAGTTTTAATAGTAGTTATACTTTGTCATTTTCGTAACAGGTTTTTATTTTGTGGCTTTTTGGGTCTTGGCATGTAGGAAAATGGCCAGTAATTGTCAGTCTAGGTAATGAATGAACCACAAAAGGCTGTTAAAAATGTAATTGTTGTTTCTTCAGCTTGATTTAACACCATATGAATTTAATCTTTTATTAAGTCAAATTTGTACAATAAGCCAAAACAATTAATTTATTGTGCTGCAAGATACAAAGACGACCCCATTTTAGCCTGTTTGAGGCAGAAAGGGTTTTGCCTGAAATGTCCTGGTATTTGGAGTCCATGTTCCCATGCATCCTTAAAAGGTTCCCAGAGCCTTTGACTGTAAAACAACCCCACAACACTTAACATCAACCATCATTCTTAAGAAGATTTGGTTATTTTGTACATAACCATGGGTTGCGAAAAACACATTTTAGTCTCATCAGTGAACATGGAACCTTGTTCCTACCATACATCCAATGACATTAAGCGAACTCCCGGCACTTGGTTTGTGGCTTAGTGAAAGCAGATCCTTTTTCTACAGGCAATTCTTCAAAATAACATGTTGGCATGAAGGTGGCATCTAATTGTAGTTATAATCCCTGCATGTGGTTGGAATTTGGCTGAAATATCAATATTTTTAAAGATTTTTTCTTTTTTAAATGTATGTAACTTTCTTTTTATTACCCTTACATACACTGCACAAAAAAATACAGAGAACACACAATCGTCACAATATAACGTCAAGTTAATTAAACTTCAGGGAGATCAATCTGTCCAGTTAGGAAGCATAAACAATTGTGAATCAATGTCACCTGTTTTGGTGCAAATGAAAGTGACATCAAGTGCACTGGAGAGGCAACAGCGAGTCAACCGACAAAACGGGAATGGTTTTGCAGCTAGTGGCTAAAAACAATTGCTCTCTCCTCATCCTTCCTGACTGAATCTTCTCCAGTTTTGCGTTTTGCAGGTGTCCTTGTCACTGCTGGCATAAGACTATACCTGCAGCCCATTCAGGTTGAACAGGCAGTCCAGCTCCTCCAGGATGGCACATCCATACATGCTGTCGCAAGGTTTGCTGTGTCTCCCAGTACAGTCCCAAGAGCATGGAAGCGATACCTGGAGACCCGAAGGAGAGCTAGACAGGGCCATAGAAATGCATTAACCCAGCATCAGGACCGCTATTGGATTCATTGTGTGAAGAGGAACAGGATGAGCGCAGCTAAAGACCTACGTAATGACAACCAGTGGAATACAATTGCGCATGTTTCTGACTAAACGGACTATGAGGGCCCAACGTCTCCTAGTTGGACCTGTCCTTACACTGTGCTCCGCCGTTTTCGTCACAGATGCGAACAGGTTCACACTGAGTACATGTGAAAGAGTCTGGGGAAGCCGTGGTGAACTTTATGCTACTTGTAACATCATCCAGCATGACTGGTTTGGCGGTGGGTCAGTGATGTAGAGTCGCACAGACCTCCACGACCTCCAACAATACCCTGACTGCTGTAAGGTACCAGGTTGAAATCCTCAGATCCGTCATCAGACCTTATGCTGGTGCAGTGGGCCCTGGGTTCCTCCTGGTGCCGGACAATGCCTGGCCTTAATGTGGCCAGATTGTGTAGACAGTTCCTGGATGACGGAAGCATTGATTCACGTTCCGCCGAAAAAGTTCTATATCATATTCTACACATTGATAGTTACATACATGACCATCGATAGAAATCACTTGAAAAGCGGATTCACGGAATGATGAAAATGTTTCTCCATAGCTACGGTATGCAGTGTTCTTCTGTGACCCATTTGCTTTTTCCAGGCGGCACGGCGGTACTGCCCCCACCATATTGGCCACTACCTGGGCATGGATGTCCACGATACCCCGGAGCTTTCCCGCTCTCAACCCCTCCAGGTTGGGATGGCAATCACCATAGAGCCAGGTATGCATCTGCCCGGCGACAAACGCGTCTCCACTCAATACATTCATTTTCTTGTCCTCATCCTAAACAAATAACTAACCTCAGAAACGATAAACTGTCATCTCCAATCAAACTTGTACTTTAAGCAGGGGTAGCCCGTGCCGTTACTGGAACGCAACAGGGTAAGTAGTTTACCCAAGCTGGGTGACCAGAGGCCCGATTTATCAAGTACACGTACAAAGCCAAACCGTGTCTGCGACCGTTTCTACGCGTGGGATTTATCCTAAAGGAGGTTTATTAGTAGAGCCACCACCATGTGTAAGCAGCCACCAAGTGGCGGAATAAGGGAATGGAAAATTGAATGGGAAGATGATGCTCTGATCTGCCGTACGGTCCAAAGAGGGCATTACTAGTGACAAGCGGGATGCTTTGGCAGAGCGTATAATATTTCAGCAGAATAACCCCTCCATGCATTAAGATCCCATCCCTTGGGTTAGTGCAATGGGCACTTTTCAAGCGGCACCTTCTTGTGATTCCTTGTTGTAACTCGGGCTTCTGTGAGCCCAATCGAGGTAAGAGTGCGTTGCTGTATAGACGTCCTGCTGAGCGAGTTGTGTAACAAGCACAATGACTTTATGAGAGGTCTGGCAGACTACATTTTCATGTCGAGAAAATACTTCATTTGATATTGTCTCCAGCTTCAAGCTGCAACTATTTGAGGTCAATCATCCTCTTCCTGCGCAGTTGCGTGGCGCTGCACTATCCACCTCCAAGTGCAATACGGATTTTACAACAGATTTTACTGTCTTTTAATGGACACCTTTATGAAGGTTCACCTGCTGGTTCTGTTTACTGCTGCAGTCCCCTGTTCTAGGATGGTTCTGTTTACTGCTGCAGTCCCCTGTTCTAGGATGGTTCTGTTTACTGCTGCAGTCCCCTGTTCTAGGATGGTTCTGTTTACTGCTGCAGTCCCCTGTTCTAGGATGGTTCTGTTTACTGCTGCAGTCCCCTGTTCTAGAATAACTTATGTCCCTGCATGTCGCCTGCACGTGATTAACCCTAAACTAGGTGTCAGTTTCCTAACGCTTTTAAAGAGTCCGTGCTTTGTAGCCTGGGTGGCTGCTGCGATCTCAGTGCTGAGGAGCTCATCGCCGTTCATGTCTCCAATGGTACTGATATCTTGGACTCTTTTTCTCCTTTTAGGACTAGACATTTATAGCCATCTTCAGAGACATGGCTGAAGGATAATACCCGCTCTTTCTGGCACATGTGTAGTCACGCTGAGAGGGAGAAGGATAAGCTTCAGGTCTCCTTAAAAATTTTACAAGACCGCTTTTCAAATACTCAGAGCTGTTAAAACTATTTTTTTTTATCTTACCAATAGTCATTGGCCCCAGGTTCTTTTCAATACTTGTGATTGTCTTCTAAATCCTAGTGATTCAGCTTGTATTGTGCCATCACCTGAATTATGTGAACATTTTATTTATTTCTTACTGCAAAGATTTCTACTCTTAGATCTTTACCGACAATCGATCTTCTTTTGCCTTTAGACCCCTCTGTTTGAGCCTGTGTCACTCTCTTTACTAAGGTCGTTTATAATATGCGCCCTGTCCTCTGGACAGTATTACCTCTCGTCTTCTTAAAGATGTTTTTATTACGGTTGGGTCTAGTATTCTTATCCTGAAGAACACTAGTTTTACTTCCGTGGGTGTTCCAGCTGCCTTTAAACATGCTATAGTGCAGCCTCTTATCAAAAAGACCTCTTAAATATTATGCATTATTAGTATTATTAATGTTCTCTCTAACATCCAGCCACTTCCAAGCTACCTTTTCTGTCTAAGGTCTTGAAGAAAATTAAACAATTTAAATTAAACCAAGCACAACATAGCACAAAAACAGCACATTTAAGAGTTTGTAATGACCTTCTCTTAACTGTTGATTCAGCTATTCTGGTGCTTTTAGACCTGACTGCTGCCTTTGACACTGTGAACCATAGTTTCACACCTATTGCACCTTGGTTTCATGGTTTCAGTCATACCTGACAGATAGGAGTTTCTTGGTTCACCTAGCCGAATAATATTTTTATTAATAATAATAATATATTTGGACGAGTTGACTTGTTGGGTTATCCTTTAGGAACTCAGGGGCCCTTTAGCTTCTCACAGTCGATTTTTGTTAAGAATTTTGGTGTTAATTTAAATGGCTCCTTAAAGTTTGATAGGAATATTAGTACAGTTGTCAAAACTAGCTTTTTTCAGTTAGGCCTTAAAATTTGCTAACAGACTAACTCTCCCCCAAAGATTTTGAGAAAGTTATCCATGCTTTTATTACTTATCTGCTAGATTATTGTAATTCTTTGTACCGGGAGAAGAACAGTCATCTCTTCGTTGTCTGTAGCTAGTACAAAATGTAGCAGCTCCTCTTGACTGGAAAAAGAAAGTGTGAACATATAACACCAGTCACGGCCTCTCTCCACTGACTCCCTGTCCGCTTCAGGTTTGATTTTAATTGCTTGCTCTCAAGGTTTTAAATGGGTTGGCGCCCCCTTATCTGGATTGAGCTCTTGCACCACCATAATCCTATTAGAGGTCTGAGGTTGACCAACCAGATGCTCTTGAATGTCCCAAGATCCAGGCACACAAACAGAAGTGGCCGAGCCTTTGTGGTGGGTGCTACCATCCTTTGGAACGCTTACCTCTCCACATTTGAGCTCTGCCGACCCTACAACATTTTAAGTCGCTGCTAAAGACGCACCTTTTCACTATGGTTTATTATCTCTGTTGACCTTGACGTTGGATTTCCTTTGCTGTGCTGCTGATTTTGTATTTGTTTTAAATTTGTTACAAACTTTGTATTTGTATATATTTATTCTTTTCAGCACTTTGGTCAACTATGGTTGTTTTAAATTTGCTATATAAATAAACTTTGACATTGACAACATAATGAAATCAAGGAGGAAAAAGAAAAATTGTTAGAGCATGATGAGGTAAGGGAACCATATTTCAATTTCTACCCCTCAAGTCTGGTTATACCTGAGATAATCTAAGATTGGTATAATGAGGTGGAAACTCATCAACTAATCAACCAATTATGAGACTTTAAATATACAGGTGCATTTAAAAAAAATACAATACTGTGAAAAAGTGACACCTTCATATATTATAGATATATTACAAAGTGAAAAATGTTATAATAAAACTTAGAATACAGAATTGTTGATCTGAGAAGTTCTAATCAGCACATTAACACAAAACACCTGCAATGGTTTCCTAAGTATTTTAATTTATGAACTCAATACTTGCACAGAGCTCCTTTTGCACATATTACTGCATCAATGTGGCGTGGCATGGAGGCGATCAGCCTGTGGCACTGCTGTGGTGTTATGGGAGCCCAGGTTGCTTTCGATAGCGGCTTTCAGCTTGTGTGTTGTTGCATCTCATTTTGCTCTTGACAAGGTCAATGCAGGCGAGTTGGCTGGCCAATCAAGTTCCGTAATACCATGGACAGCAAACCAGTTACCAGTCGTTTTGGCACTGTGGCCAGGTGCCAAGTCCTGTTGGAAAAGGAAATCAGCATCTCCATAAAGCTTGTCAGCAGATGAAAGCATTAAGTGATCTAAAATCAACTGGTAGACGACTGCATTGACTCGCGACTTGATAAAACACAGTGGACCAATACCAGCAGATGACATGGAATCTCAAATCCTCACAGACTGTGGAAACTTTAAGCAACTTGGATTCTGTGCCTCTTCACTTTTCCTCCAGACTCTGGGGCCTTGATTTCCAAATGAAATGCAAAATTAGAAGGGAGGACTTCGGACTACTGTCGGTCCAGTTCTTTTTGTCCTTCGCCCAGGTAAGACGCTTCTGATGTTCCCTCTGGTTCAGGAGTGAATTGACACTAAGAATGCTACACATTTAGCCCATTTCCTGGGCATGTCTGTGCGTGGTGGCTCTTGATGCACTGACTCCAGCCTCAGTCAACTCCTTGTGAATCTTCCCCAAGTACTTGAGTCGGCTATGCTTGACAATCCTTTCAAGGCTGCGGTCATCCCTGTTGCTTGTGCATCTTCTAATACCATACTTTTTCTGTCCAGTCAACTTTTCATGAATATGCTTTGATACAGCACTCTGCGAACAGCCAGCCCTTTTGGCAATAACCATCTGTGGTTTATCCTCCTTGTGGAGGGTGTCAATGAGTATTGTCAAGTTTTCCCCATGCCTTGTGGTTGTGTGTACTGAACCAGACTGATTTTGAAAGCTCAGCGACTTAATTAGCTTATTAGAGCTCTTCTCAGGTCGACAGTTCTGTATAGTAAATTTTATATTCCAATATTTTGAGATACTTGATTTTTTTATTTCCCTAAGCTGTAATCATCAACGTTAAAAAAGACTTTCACTATGACACTTAAAATGAATCGAAAATGTATGAAAGTGTCACTTTTTGATTTGAATTACAGGGGGAAATGAACTTTTCCAAAATATTCACATTTTTCTATTTTTCATGACGATAAAGACCTAGTCCATCTCTCTATTTCAGGGCTGCAAATATGACTAGACCTAGTCAGTCTGTCTTTCAGGGCTTAGAAATGATGACTAGACTTAATCCATTTCTCTATTCCAGGGCTATAAATAAGATGAGGACCTAGTCCATTTGTCTCTTTCAGAGCTGTAAATATGAGGACCTAGTCCATATCTCTCTTTCAGGGCTTAGATAGGATGACTAAATGTAATCCATCTCTCTCTTGCAGGGTAGTAAATTCAATGACCAGACTGTGTCCATCTCTCTTTCAGGATTGTACATATGTGAGGATGACGACCACGCTCCAGAGCATTTTCGCGGACTGGGGGTGAGAATAGAGGACGACGTTGTGATTGAAGATGACAGAAACCCCCTAATCTTGTCCTTGGACACACCCAAAACCATTGCTGATGTTGAAAGAGCATGTGCAGAGAATAGCAGCTAAGAGGGACTACAGTGGAGGGTACAGTGGGGTGGGAGTTAGTATGATGTTGATAAATAAACGTAACTGTAAAACCAAATAACTAATTTTGAGCTCAAAAGTTTACATACAAAAAGTTTCCCCCATAACTTCTCATACAGCGGCTCAGAGGAGAAAGATTTTGTTAATTAGGGGAGACCTGGGACAGTTGTAACATGAAAAGTTGTAAGTAACACTTGGCCATTCGCCCAGTCAAGAGTGAGGTACAATCATGTGATTCAAAATGCACATCCTCTGTTTAGTCCTGAAGCCTCTTGAAAAAGCAAGTCCCTTTGATAAACTGCAGATCAAAATTTGTTTTTGTGATGGCACTAACAGCTTTGTTGTTCCATTCACAAAATATTGATCATGCTCATAACCAGTCTAAAGATATTGATGACGTAAAATAGTTATGAGGTCATAAAGCACTGTGTACATGAGGCAACACAAAGGATGACAAGGATCTGAAAGGATGTTGTAAAGAAAAAACGTAATGGTTATAAAATAATAAATGATGTTTCCTAACTGTATATAACCTTTCTCAATTTAACTGGTATACCTCCCCCTAAATTGAAGTGTCAGTTCACAATGATAAAACTGCTAAGTTTGGTCAGATAAGTGTACCAAAATGGGTGGCAGGTTTTGTTTCTGGAAAACTACCGTACTTTCTATTATTAAAAATGGATAGAAAACTTCTACTCTTTTTAAAAATATGAAACAGAGCTTTACTTTACATGAATTGACTGATTTAAACACATTTGGATTTGAGACCTGAGCATTTCTTGATGACTGTGTGTTTCTGAGCAATAACTCTGTTAATCAGAAACAGTTGAATAATGGGGACATTTCTTCCTGTCGTCATTTTGTTATTTTTTATATTCCCGTGACAGGTAATATGATTTGTTGGTGAATTACAATTGCCCCTAATAATAATGGCACTAGTACGGCAACCATTGAGCCATTATAGCAACTGCGAGAAAATACGAAAGTATTTTCCGGGCAATCCCGAGCACAAACCCCCTCCCCCCTTATCAGAGGAGTAGAAACAACAAGCCGCCATTTTGTTTGTACGGACAGACTGAGAGAGGCTGGAGATACCGAGGACGAAAGCGACTTCAACGCCGATAACAGCGGCTCCAAGAGCCGCCAGTGAAAGAGTGGCAGTGTCGTTTCGGACGAAGAGGAAAATAAGGAATATGACAAATGAAAGATGAGACTGAAGACGAACAAGGGAGTGAAAAAAGAAAATTCTCTTTGAAAATCCAAGGAAGGGGGTGTTTTTACGGAGTGGAGAGGCGGAAGAAGGCAATATAACTAGCTATTTCAGCGAAGAAAAAACCTGCGAGTAAAAGAAAAAAACATAATGGAGAAAAAAAATTATGTACCCATCGCCGCAGATAAAAAATGCCCGCATAGACAATTATAACGATACATTTATTTTGGCTATTTGAGTGGGGAGAGAAAAGATAGGTTTAAAGGAAAATATAAATTAGGATAAACGCAAAGAGGGGTATTTACCATTGCAAAGCCTCAATCAACGAAAGGATTTTGTGGACCCCAAATATGTTGGGGGTGTTGCTATCATTTTATGGACGAAGCTTGTCACTTCTAAAATAGCCATAATGTAGCGACCCCCCCAAACCAATCGCTTTATCAAATTTTCGCTCTACGTTATATTCTCTTGTTCTTGCTCGGATTTTTTCTTCACATGTGTTGCAACCTTAATCAGTATATGCAGGCAGATTGATAATATGTTGCAACATTTATAAACTAATGAGATTTTTTAATCAACTGTGATCGATTGCAGCAGGCTATGTTCTTACAGACATTTCTTGTCAAACACTTCGCAAGTAACCCTCTGGTACGAAAACCCAATGCAAAATAAAACTAACGACTAATTGGATCTGATAGCCATTTATTTGCACGCACTGGGGTATAACTCAAGAAACATCTAATTCCACAATGTATGTGAAATTATTTTTCCGCTTGAAGAACATTTGCTTCAACCGTTCTTGCTACAATTTTCAACCTCCTTGCATGCAATTGAAATAATCGCGTAAAGGGGTGCAACATCAAAATATGCATGGACATAGTCCGTTATTTTTTCAAATGTAATGCCTTACTTTGGCAACCTAAATAAACAATGTCACGATGTAGCCTAGAACAGATGCTAATGGAAATGTATCATTTTAAATGCATCTAATACATTTCTCAAATAAAGCCCCTACAAGGCTTCAGGTGTATGGTCTACAGCCCACAGAAGTAGCCTACTGAACTGCACTTCCATGTATTTATCTAAAGGACAATGCAAATGGTATACAGTGTTACATTTATAAATGCATATTAAACCACTATCAATCTTTGGGAAAGGGTATGTCGGTTTTATATACCAGAACATAGATAAGCCTTTCAAATTATTATTATTTCTAGACGATCCCAATTTTTTATTTTAATATGTCACTGTCGGACACTTATCAGTATTATTTTTATTCGACTAAGGACTTACCAACAGAATATTCTTATTTGACCATACGATACTTAGTATTAATGTTGGGAACAAATTGCATTAACTACAATTTCAATTCGAACCAAGTTAATGATGTATCCGTTTTCGGGTCTCTGGTAACTGTTGCATGAGACGAGGTCTTCAAAAGTACCACTGGGGTACGTTTTGGTTGCGTTATCGCAGTTCCCATCTTGCTTCCCTAGCCACGACCCCTCAACGAAGCGCTCTAGAATTTAACACTCGATTTCACCTTCGCCTATGGCGGAAAAGACTGATGCTGCCATGAAGGACAGGTCTTGGGACAATGTCTCCGTTGCCGAAGAGGCTAAATGAGGTTGTGGAAGGCCTGCTTGCTGGTCTTTTTCATCGACTTCACCTCCCCCCTCCTTCTAAACTCGGAGAAATCTATAAAGGAACAAAGTCTTAGACAGGGGAGGGGGATTAATACATAAGCATAAATCGAGAGTGCAACACTGAAAGGAAGAGTGTAACGGTATCGCGGTTGCCCATTTTCCCCCTACCGTCCCAAACGGTGGGGGAAGAATAGAAAATCTTAACTGAAGGCAAGTTTGACATTACTGGAAAGGACGGAAACAAGGGAATAAGCCAATCCTTTGTGGACATATATACCTTTTTAATTCGTGAAAAAATATGGCCGATAATGTTCGGGACTCCGGCCCGTCTTCAGCCAAGAGGCCTAAACTATCATCCCCGGCTCTCTCAGTCTCCGCCAGTGATGGAAACGGTAAACATTTTCAATGCTATACCTGCCGAGCGGTTCAGATGTAGTTTTTAGCTCATGCCTATTTGTTAGTAAATTGCCAAGTTGTTTTTACCAAGTTAACATTACCACCAGCCAGCTTCTCCGATTATGCTAAAGGTAGCTATTAGCTTAATAGTAACCTTAACCAGCAGGTAAAACATAAGTGGACTGGCGAATTGCCCCCCACCAACTACCCGTGAAAGTTTTGAGGGGACAGTTACCTGGCCACCAGTTACCAGTCCTAATATAGCAGGTAGACATCTCATTAATGTTAACTTTTGAGACTGCACTCGATAGTTTGCTAGCTTCATTAAATTGAGCTGCCCAGGTAATGACAATTCATGTTTCTGATGAATTGTAAAGCTAACTACAGTAAAGCTAGATGGGGGAAAAAGTTAAATTCAATAACTAGCTAGTTTGATTTCACGTTTGATTGCGTGTGAAATGTACTAACTTTTCAGCGGAGCCAGGGGACATACACTAACATTGGCTAGATGTATAACATTGGACTAATGTTGTAGGAGTTTCTTGATTTAGTCATTCAACAACAATAATTAAATGTAACATGCTGTAATGTCTAAAGTGTTATAGCCAGCTTGCAACGAGCTAACGACGGCTGGCTTACGTTTGCGTTGTGGCAGACACCACTTTTCTGTTTATCGTAGCAAATCCTACTTGCTAGACAAGTACTGTAACTTGCGAGGTGATGATATGCGTAGTGTGGTTTGTCGCTGTGTTGCAGCGTAGCGTATATCTGCTAGGTATTTTAAGGAATTTCTAACTTTGTCATAGTCTTAATTTTTTAGAACTTGTATGAGGTCGTGATGCAGGGTTTTCCTACCATGTACGTTTCCATGTTTAGCGTTAGCTTGCCCCTCATTTGCAGGACTGCCCTAATCTATTACTTGCTGCAATGTTAACTTATTTTGATTCTCCGGCTACTAGGAACTAGCTAAAAAAAATATTAACAGCCAAGCATAATTTAACTTTAACCATATTTAAAAACCTCTCAGATCCTTCTGCCTGACTCATTACAGTTAATATTAATTCAGTGACTACGCTTTTAGTCAGCTGCTTTGGCTGGTAATTGGCACCCATAATACCCAATTTAGATGTATTTCACTCTCCATGTGGTGTTTCATTAGTATGGTTTTACCCGCAAATTCTTTCATCCTGCATTGCTGAAAAATGGTCCATCGATACGTTTTTACACATTTCTCATTCACCGGCAGTTTTGTTTATCAATTGAAACCACGTTCGTTGCACTTATCTCTACAGAACTAAACAATTTTGATCTTCTTACTGATCTGCCAGGTAAAATAAAAGTGGAAATTGCACAAGGAAGCATTTGCCCAATCATTGTTTAGGTTGTTCCTGTTGTATATCTTCCTTCTCCGTGTAGACTAAAAATGCAAACTCTGTACACAGCTTGTTGGGGGTGTTAGTAAGACTCAGGGGTTATGAAAAGCAGGCAAAATACGTTTGAGGGGGCCCTGTTTTATAACACTTTCAGAGACATACACATGTCAGTTGTTTATCTGTTTGAAACCTGCAGGTCTGTAAGTGTTGTACCCTTGCAAAGCAGAAGAACCATGTGTTCCCTATGCTTAGGCTCTGCCACTTGGGGGCTAGTGTAGAAATATTAGAAAAGCACCCACCCGTGTTTGTCCTCAGTCTTAACCGAGGATCCATTTGCTTGTTGGAGGCGTACTGGGACATGTTTGTTGGGTGTTTTGTCACAGATTTGTTTCCTCTTAGATGGCTGTTCTCTGCCACAGCCCTAAGCTAGATATGGCGAATTGTGAGCCTGAGTGAATTGCGCAACTCACCGTCATCCTTGTCATGAAGGGACTGCTGTCTTTCGATTCTAAGGAGTGTCAGAAGTTTTTGCCTGATGAAACAAAAGTCCTAAAGGATGCAAAGGTTTGCCATTGTTGGGGAACTTACACTGTGCACCTGAAAGTAAATGCACAGGCATTAGCCAGAGGAAATTAAAGTTGCTGCATACATGCTATTCCATCTAATCTCCTATGGTAGATTCTCGTTTGGGCTTAGGTCTATCCAGACCACTTAAGTGAAACTCATTGTCATATTCTTTATACAATTCTGATGCAATATGTGCCTTATGACATGGTGTGTAATCCTGCAGGAAGTATCCATGTAACGAAGAGTCAACTGTAGCCATGAAGTGATGCATCTGGTCAGCAACAATGTTCATGTTTATATAGGAGTCATTCAACATTGCAGAGCTAGCCATTTATATAAAAACATTACAGTCCTGCTATTGCCTTATATGCTACAGCCTCAGACATGGGACTCGAGGTCAATGTGATTAGGTAGAAACAAAGACTGGAATATTGGTCCCACCAGCACCAGAGGTGAATTCCCCTGACAGGTGTTGAACATGAAGGGGATGTCTTGCTGGTTTTATTTGAAAGAGGTTAGAGCTTCTTACCGTGCATTTCCAGGGAGCATAAATGGATTTCTGTCCCGTGTCTCTCAATGTACCCATCAACAAATGTTTTCTTTGTACCCCACTCCCAGATTTTGGTTCACTATTTGACCTGGAGCAAGACCTTCCTGATGAGCTCATCAACTCTTCGGAGCTGGGCCTGGTCAACGGAGGGGACCTCGGCCAGCTGCACACCAGCCTGGGAGGAGTCCAGGACGCCGCGGCCAAACACAAACAGCTCTCGGAGCTTCTCCGGGCTGGAGCACAGCCCCCGTCGGGCCAGCAGGGAGCCAACAACAGCCTGGGTGGCACCATGGGCCTCCTGGGCAACATGAACACCTCTCCTGGGGTCCAGGGAATGGTCCCCCAGGGGCAGCACTCCTCGCCCCAGCAGGCTGGCATGGTGGGCGGACTAAACAGGACCATGATGCCCCAGAAGGGCAACGGACAGCAGCAGGGGCCCTCGCCCCAGGGCATGATGGCGGGCCAAATGATGAATGGCTCGCCCCGAGTAGGTTACCCAGGCAACCCGGGGATGGGAAATAACAACTTACTGGCAGAGACCCTGCAGCAGGGTGGGCAGCAGATGGGTACAGGGGTACAGGCCGGGATGAGGCCACAACAACCTGGAGCGCTGAACAAGGTAATGACAATTCATGTTTCTGATGAAGTGTAAAGCTACAGTAAAGCTACAGTAAAGCTAGATGGGGAAAAAGTTACATTCAATAACTAGCTAGTTTGATTTCACGTTTGATTGCGTGTGAAATGCACAGTTTTTTGGGGGGGGGGGGGTTTGTGTTGATAAATGTCTCTTAAGAGCAGGCATCTCTATTGAACATGTTGGTGTTGCTGCGCTGTTTCTCTGTGTCTTGGCTGGATGTGGGTCTGGCTAGGCAGGCTATTTTGACCCAAGACAACCCAAATTTGCTAATTTTTTAAGTTTTGTCATTAGCAGTTTTTTTTATTTTGCCCTTGAGTAACCTACATTTTTCCAGTATTATGCAGTGAGATTAGTGTGAACCAATACATTGTTTTTATTGACCTGACATTTGTTGGATTGCCACTGAACTTTTCCATGTGAAGTAACCAGAAACTTTGCATTGGCAGTTAAGGAAATTTAACACACTGACCTTATTGTAAGCAGTCTGCAATAGCTGTTTTCAGTGCATTTCTGTTGTTTAATAGCTGGGTGGAGGAGGGTGGTGATGGATGTGGTGATGGATGTTCTGCTGGCACGGCCAATCAAAACATGTTGGGCAGGTGCATCTCGTCAGTCACTGGCCTGAGTGGGCTAGTCATTTTCTTTTCTCACTTTCAGTAAAACATTTCTTCTGTCGTAGTCTAACATTGGAAAAAGTTTCAGTCAAATTGCAAAATAAACTCCCAGTGGATATTGCCAAACACCCTAATGACAAAGCCTTAAATAGCCTACCTTCTTTTTCTAGTTGTTTTGCGTTGTGTTGCATGGCGATGCTAATACCGTGAGACTTAGAAAGTCTAGAAATATTACTAGTGAGAAAATGTAAACGAATTAAGGATTTGGCTCTGGGTCTTGTGAGTGACTTCATATTAAGTGATTTATTTAGCATTGTCAACCCTTTTACATAAGCCAGAAATGTACTCCGCTCACACACAAACCACACTGCTGCTTAAGAAATAGTTTTGCTTCGTTAATATCAAGGGGTTGTGTGTTCTTTCAACAAGTAATGTTTTAGTTTCCTTGGTTACGGCAGCAGGAACATGCTTTTATGCAAGCTGCACAAATAATAGAACGTAGCAATAGTTTGTTGTTGGCGACACCTAATGTTGGTCAGTCTCAAGGAAGAACAGAGTTGAGATGCCCTCTCCATTTCTTAGCTAACACTGACCAGATACAGGCAACATCAGTCAGGTAAAATAAAAAAGTAGCTGAAAAATGCTTACACTTGCTCAGCTGTGCCTCACAAGAAATACAACATACTGCGTAACCAGTGTCACCAGGTACCCTTAGTAATACAACACATAGTAAAACTAGTGTCATTGTGTAGACAAATACACCACAGCCTATGACCAGGGTCATTAGTTACCTCTAGTAATACAACACATTGATAAACCAGTGTCATCATGTAGACCATTACACCACAGCCTATTACCGGTGTCATTAGTTACCTTTAGTAATACCACACATTGCAAAACCAGTGTCATCATGTAGACCAGGGGTGGGCAAACTACGGCCCGAGGGCCAATTGCGGCCCTCCAGGCTGTTCAATCCGGTCCGCGGAGGTAATAAAATGGTTTTGAGGGGAATTAAAAAACTACTCACCAGCCCATTCTTTTACTTTGGAGTCAGAACTTAAACTATTTAGACATTATAAGGGATCTACTATGAAAATGTACTGTATGTTTTAACTTTTGCCCTTTTCTGGCCTGCAAATCATTTATGATAAACAAATTACAAAAACAAATGTGGCTCTCCACATTTCATTTCAAAATCCTGATGTGGCCCCCCAAGCCAAAAATGTTTCCCTCCCCTGATGTAGACCAATACATCACAGCCTATGACCAATATCATAAGTTACCTCTAGTAATACAACACACTTCACAGGCTGTTCAAATTGGCGTGAATTAAATCACGGTAGCTAAACGTGATTCAGTAGTGTGTATGGCCCCCATGTGCCTGTATGAACCCCCGAACAAAGTCTGGGCATGCTCCTGATGAGATGATGTTCTGGGGGATCTCCTCCCAGACCTGGATCAGGGCATCAGTGGCACTACTTGGCGGCTTGGGATACACCGACAGATCACAACCCAGAGGTACTCAATTGGATTCAGGTCTGGGGTACGTGAGGGCCAGTCAATGGCCACAATGCCTTTGCTATCCAGGACCTGCATACATGCTCTGCCATGAGGCCAGACACTGTCTTGCACCAGGAGGAACCCAGGGCCCACTGCACCAACGACGGATCTGAGGATTTCAACCTGGTACATAACAGCACTCAAGGTATCGTTGGCTAGCACGCGGAGAGCTGTGCAACTCTCGAAGGATATGACTCTCCAGAACATCACTGACCCACCAAACCGGTCATGCTGGATGATGTTACAAGCAGCATAACGTTCACCATGGTGGCTCCAGACTCTTTCACGTCAACCTTATGCACTGTGTGAACCGCATGAAAAGGGCGAATGCCAATGTAGTGCACAGTGCTGGGCTGTGAGCGCTGGTCCCACTAGGGGACAGTTGAATCAGAAGCACACACACCAGTATACCGCTGGAGGTCATTTTGTAGGTCTCTAGCTGTGCTCCTCTTCCTCTTTGCACAATGGGGCAGATATTGGTCCAGCAGGGGTGATGCCCTCCTACAGCCCCAAGCAATTGTCTGTGGGCCTCCACCTGCAAAACTATTCCCTTTTTTCTGGGTTGTCTTGCTGTTGACTCTCCAGTAACTTTCAATTTCACCAAAACAAGTGACATTGATTCACAATTGCTAATGCTTCCCTAACCAGTCAGATTGATATCCCTGCAGAAAATGTTACCATGATAGTGACTAGTAGTTTGTACTATCGACAGGATTGTTATTAATATTTTTCGATGGGTATAAATTTGCGCCTTATGCAGACGTGCTTTACTAAGCCAAAGGATAAATGTCCCGAACACGCCCCCCAATTTGTAACATAATAATACCCTTTGTCAGACAAGGAACTAACAAAGGAAATTATTGACAACCAAAATAATACATAGCGGGGGTTCTAAAATTGCTTCTGCAGAGTCCCATGGGGGGGAACGGTTTGGGTGCTGGCCAGCTACTCAAGTAGGGAGTTAACAAACACCCACCAGGAGTCCCACATGATTGCCCCAGAAGTCAAACAACAAGAGTTCACCCACATTAGTAAATGGCAATTTATATATTTCAAAAATCAACTGTGAACAGGTTTAAAAAAATATATAAAAAGTTAAACTAAAGGTCGTCACTTAGACTTCTACCAACTCTGGTCCAAAACATAACAAGAAAATCATGTGAATCAATTAGTAATGTTTTAGTGCACTGTGTATGCAAATAACTACATAGACATACAAAATCCTATAGCAATGTGCAATCAACAAAATGTATCCAGTTTACTTCAGTAGCCTACACAACTCGGTCAGCTAAACAATTTCTACACTGCATTTCTCTCACAATGATAGAAATTAGATAGTCACCTACAATAAACTGGAGAAAAAAAACGCAACACCTAAATCAGGGGTCTCAAACCGGTTCCACGGAGGGCCGAGTGTCTGTAGGTTTTAGTTTTTTCCTGTAAATTGGTTCCAGGTTCAGACCTAAATAACCAGATGAGGGTAGACCTAACCAATCAGTGACATAATTAATAAATCAAGTACAAGGTGAGTGAAAACCTGCAGACACTCGGCCCTCCTTGGAACCGGTTTGAGATCCCTGATCTAAATGGTTCGTCCAATGATTCTTGAGCGGCAGTAAAAATCACAATTGTTCCATACTCACAGAACACCTATTTGTCTCACATCTTGTTTACTTAACTGTTAGTGAGCATCTCTCCTTCCTTTGCCAAGATAATCCATCTACCTCACAAGTGAGGCATGAAGCTAATTAAACAGCATGTTAGCCATGTGCCCCAGGTGCTGGGGAATAAATGTAACCTTAATGGACAATTTGGTCACCAAACGCAATGCCACAGCTGTTTCCAGTGACCGTGCAATTGTTGTTTTGACTGCTGGGATCTCCACCAGAACGGTTGCCAGAGAGTTTAATGGTTTACAAAGCATTATTTTTAGTCAATCTTAAAAACATTAAAAATCACTACAGGTTTCTGGTCACTGATTTCAGGCTGGCTATTGTTGGAGCCCAGCACTTACCAAACTAACACAAGCTTTCCCAAATGCAACGCACTCTATGTTCTGTAATCTGTTTTGGTTGTAAAATGTGGTAAATATGGAGACCCATCTCATCTCCATAACATTCCGTCATGAAAAATGGCATGCTAGCAAATGATGCACAGTTGTGCTCAAACGTTTGCATACCCTTTTTGCATACCCTCTTTTGTAATAGTTGAGGCCCCAAATTCTTGCAGGGGGCATAGCTGCCCATTATTCTTGGCAAAATGCCTCCAGGTCATGCAAAGTCTTTGGTCGTCTTGCATGGGATCTCCCCAGAGTGGCTCGATGATATTAAGGTCAGGAGACGGATGGCCACTCCAGAACCTTAACCCTTTTCCGCTGTAGCCACTGGAGGGTCAACTTGGCCCTGTGCTTAGGGTCATTAGGGTCATGCTGGAAAGTCCAAGAGCTTCCCATGCGCAGCTTGACCATAAAGCTCTATTTGGTCCCGTCACTCCAAATGACTCAGAAGCTGCAAGGCGTGTCAACGTGTTGTTGGGCACATTGTAACCAGGCTTTTCTGTGGCATTGGTGCAGTAAAGGCTTCTTTCTGGCATCTCGTATTGTGCTCCTTGAAACATTTACAGTTTTTTCCCAGAGCAGCCTGTATTTCTCCGGAGATTTCCTGTGGGTTTTTCTTTGTATCCCAAACAATTCTTTTGACAGTTGTGGCTGAAATCTTTCTTGGTCTACCTGACCGTGGCTTGGTATCAAGAGACCCACAAATGTTCCACTTCTTAAGTGATTGAACAGTACTTACTGGGATTTTCAAGGCTTTGGATATCTTTTTATATTCTTTTGCATCTTTATGAAGTTCCATTGCCTTGTTACACAGGTCTTTTGACAGATGGCTCAGTATCTAGCCTGCTCAGTGCATCTATGTGAGACCTCACAAACTCATTGACTATTAATACACAGACACTAATTGAAATTTAAAATGCTGCAGGTGTGGGAAATTACCTTTAATTGCCATTTAACCTGTGTGTCTGTAACAAGGCCAAACATTCAAGGGTATGTAAATTTGGATCAGGGCCATTTGGGTGATTTTTGTTGTTGTTGTTGTTGTTATCATCATGATTTAAAAAGGGGCCAAACAACTCAGTGATAATACATGGCTTCATATGATCACGGTCCTTCACTAAAGTACTTTTTTTTGCTTGATCAGTCATATTTTGAAAATCAATGCCAGAATGTCACAATTTCTGCCAGGGTATGCAGCATTTTTAGCACAACTGTTGGTGAATCAGGAGGTTCTTCACAGATAATGCATAATCTGATTATCTGAGGTGCGATCCATTATCCCACTGGGTCAGGTACGATATTATATAGTTGATCTTGGATCATGCGCCGTGGCAGTGGGTCTTTCCAGGGTCTAGATTGACAACATCACTTTGAAAGGCGACGTGCAAGAACGTCCATTTTCATCCGTTTGGTTTTTCAAATAATTTGTGACTAAAGATCTGTTAATCTCCATGAAAATATCCTCTTTCTTTTGAGTAAACCGTTATAACTGGATTGTGAGCTTGGTTGTACACAAACAATCAATGATGGTAATATAAAATAACGAGCCCTAATCGTCACCAGACCAATGAACTGATATTTGTGGTGTGATTTTTGGATCCTTTAGAAGTGCTTTATCGTTTATGTCTTATCGTGTTTCATCCGCACTCTGAAAACAGAAAATTATGTATTTTGTCCAATGATGAAAACCAAAAACTAGTCCTCACGCACCTAACATTTCCTCCACATCTCTTCCCAATTCCCCCCCCCCTCTCACAGATGAGTATGATGGCTAATGCTGGCCCCTGTGGCGGTCCGTACGGTCAGTCTGCAGGCCAGGGTCTAGGTGTTGCAGGGCTGGGCCCACAGCTCCAGAACCAGGCTGGTATGCCCAACAGCCTGGCCCAGTTTAACCTGGACAAGAAGACGCTGCCGGTACAGGGAACTCATGGCATGGCTGGGATGGTAGGCCCAAACTCAACCAGACGTCTGTTTTGGGTTTTATTCTATGCATCAGTGGAACTATTCGTTTTATAATTGACAGGCTCAAAAACACACTTTACATCAGAGTGTTTTTTGGGACAATCCCTTTTGCACTTGATATATTTTTGTCATGAATCCAACAGCAACATTTTCAAGCATGTATTTTAGCGGCAGTGATGTTTATCCAGAATGAGATTTGGTTTAAAGCAGTTTTTTACTTTCTTAGTTGCCTAATGCATTCGTTCATTGGCAATTGATCACTTTAAACAAGACTGCCCGTTTTTTCTGTAACAGTGCAAAAGAATGTGTGAATAAAACCTCATGTGGAAATGAGAAACACAGGGGTCTATATTAACATTTCTTGCTAGCTCCCCCCCCCCCCACTAGAGTTTTTCAGATGGTGGCACCAGCACTTTATTTGTTCACACCCCACCAAAAAGGAAAGGTAGTAGTTGCAGCTTTAACGTAAAGTATTTCGCTTGATCGCTGAGAGAGTGATGAGCATATAGTTCACTTCAGAGCTTTTCTAAAAATATTATTTTAATATTTTTTTCCAACTTGCACATAATCAAGGCCTCTTAAAAGTTTCCATCACCTTATCATTGGTGCCTTTCACATTTGTTCGGAAAGACACGTCGGATGCAAAATTTAGGAACACATAAAAAAAAAAAAACGTTGAATTGAGTGGGCCTATTTATGCCATGACTTGGACTTGTGACTGTGAATGGCATGACGTATTTGGTTATTTCGCCGGCAGTGTTTTGCTGCACTCCCGGCTTTGCCGCTCGCTTGGTTTGCTCTAACGTTCTGCCGCTTCTGCCATTCCATCTACTGAATTGACGTTGGTTGCGAGGCTGTAGTTGCCAACCCTAGGACGTTTGACGCACCAAAAAGGAGCCCCTCTTACTCCCTCGTCAGGAGGAGTGGTGAATAAGGGGGAGAGGGTGGCACAGGCTTCACATAACCGGCACAAGTAGAGAATCGGGTAGCAGTCTGAAGGCCTGTCAAACCAGCAGCTAGATAGTTAGGCCCACCCCATCCCTGTCCACTGTGTTATCCCTTATAAGGCCCCCTCTCCATCTCAGGCATCTGTGACCCGTCCATCTGTCGGTCCTCTCGTGTCAGCTCCTCTCTCTCTGTGCCCCTCAGGCCTCCCAGCAGGCCTCAGCGGTGGGGTCCGTTTCGGTCGGTGGCGCCCTGGGCGGTGCCGGGGCCCAGGCGGGTCTCGGTGCCGTGCAGGCGCCGCCAACTGCCGACCCGGAGAAGCGCAAGCTGATCCAACAGCAGCTGGTGCTCCTGCTCCACGCCCACAAGTGCCAGCGGCGGGAGCAGGCCAAGGGGGAGGTGCGCCAGTGCAACCTGCCCCACTGCCGCACCATGAAGAACGTCCTCAACCACATGACCCACTGCCAGGCCGGCAAGTCCTGCCAGGGTGAGTGGCTGCTAGTTGTGGAGTAGAATAATGTCTTTTATTTCGGTTTATACTGTTAAGATGTACTGATGTTTTCTTTCCTTTTCTCAAAACCCCTTCAAATTACCATTTGTTTCTGGTTGTTGCTTTTTCTATATATATATATATATATCACACACATTTGTGTGTATATATATATATATATATATATGTGTGATGTTTGTGTGTGTGATGCAGCTTCTAAAATCTGTTTGTTTTATGAAATGTTTTTGCCAAACTGCTGAGATGAGCGGTTTTTCATTGAGACAAATTGTCTTTCAACTGACTGTCCACCGTCTTTCCCGTTTCCCGCTCAGTGGCGCACTGTGCCTCGTCCCGACAGATCATCTCTCACTGGAAGAACTGCACTCGGCATGACTGTCCTGTCTGCCTGCCCCTCAAGAATGCCGGAGACAAAAGAAACCAGCAGTGTGAGTGTCCGCTTGTGTGCCTGCTATGCTTGTGATGTAAGACCAGAACCAGACGAGAACCAACCAGTCCAACACCAGTTAATCCCCATCATGGGTCATCACCATGCCAACCAACTCTCTCCTCTCCATCTCCACAGCTTTACTAAGCAGCGCCGGCATTGGCCTGGGCAACTCTTTAGGGCCAGTGCCAGGGGGTCAGCCTAGCGCCCCTAACCTCAACCCGTCCAGCCAAATCGACCCCAGCTCCATCGAGAGGGCCTACGCCGCTCTGGGCCTCACTTACCAGGGCAACCAGATGCCTCAGCAGCCTCCCCAGTCCAACCAGGGCATGCCGGGCCAGCCTGGCATAAGGTCCCTAAATGCCATGGGTGAGTGGCGTGGGGGCTGGGGTATTGGTGAAGACGTGTCTAGAAAGATCGTCACCCACCCACGAACCTTTTGATGGTGGTTTTTGTGAATAGGAACTGCTTTGAAAACGGTCCTTTTCCTCTCCACCTGTAGGAGGGAGCCCCATTGGTATGAATGGAGGAGGGGGGGTCCAGCCCTCCAATCAGTCCAACCTTCTACCAGATGGCATGCTGCACAACAATGTGAATGCACAGAGGTATAACCCAATCACATCCCCGAAATCACCGTCCCGCCCACACAATTCCCAACCGATTGATGCTCATAACAGTTCTCATGACTGAAGGCATTCTCGATCATTCCAAGCACCAACACACTCGCTAGGTTAAGGATGTTGCTGAAGTGCTCCCTCTCTCTGTCTGTCTCTGTCAGTTTGATGAACGATGGCAGTGGCCTGGGCAACCTTGGCTCCATGCCCACGGCAACACCTTCCTCGCCTGCGGGCATGAGAAAGAACTGGCACGAGGACATCACCCAAGACCTGCGCAATCACCTCGTCCACAAGCTGTGAGTCTGCCCAGGCTGCCCTAGTCGCAGGGACACCCGGGCCGTTGCGTGTTGGTTTGAACACGCCTGCTGATGAGGCTGTGACCGCACGGCGCCCGCAACACGCCGGTCAGTGGGAGGCTGCCCCTCGGTGTGTTTTGGCTTACCTCCCTGTGTCTCTTTATCCGTGTGCTGGGTGAGCAGTGTGCAGGCCATCTTCCCCACCCCGGACCCGGCTGCGCTGAAGGACCGGCGGATGGAGAACCTGGTCGCTTATGCTCGCAAAGTGGAGGGGGACATGTACGAGTCGGCCAACAGCAGGGTGAGGACGGACTCCTTCGGGTTCCAGGACAAACGTTTCTCCTGTCTTATTAGTGTCCTACTTTAACGTGTAATACCAGTAGTTTAAACTGATGCCTGATTATGTAAACTAGAAAATATTGAGGCCATTCTTGGAAAGGCTGATGGGCTTTTGTCGGAACACTTCATTGCGACAATGATTATATGGGATAGCTACTTCTGAAGTGCTAAATGTGCAAGCCATGTTTTCGGTGCTGCTGTTCTAAGCTCCCATGTGCATTTTTTGGGAATCGCATTATTTCTGTCTGCTCCACAGAGCAATGTATGGAAGTTCTAGAAATTGTCTTAAACATTGTGAAAATGGGGAGGGGCATGTCAAATGTGTACATTCCGTGGGGTGATTGGTCAACTTGGCATGTGGCCTTTCCCTTAGCCACAACCCCTGGTCACACACCTAACCTACTAAGGCACATTTTGATCCAGAAACATTTTGATCAACTGTGATGTGTATGAATTAGTGCTATCAAGGTTAATGCGTTAATATTGTGTTAACACATTACATGTTTGTGTGGCCAAGGCTGGTGTAGTGTTCTAACCCTAGGCTGGTGTAGTGTTCTAACCCTAGGCTGGTGTGGTGTTCTAACCCTAGGCTGGTGTAGTGTTCTAAGCTCCTGCTTCCGTTTGACACATAATTTTGCTGAAAGGGTGGGATTCTGACTGTTTGCAATTTACGCACAATCTCTTTTGTATTCTCACTTTCTATCAATAAAAGCATAAAATGGTGTAAAGAGTAATACAAGTTTTTCTCTCCTTTACAATGAAAGCAAGTCATGCCTGAAACTATGAATGGGAAATCTTCACTATATAATTTTATAAACGGATTTACTTTAGATTTAAATTGTTGTTCCCTACTAGGCGGAGTACTACCACCTCCTGGCTGAGAAGATATATAAGATCCAGAAAGAGCTTGAGGAGAAGAGGCGCACGCGGTTACAGAAGCAGGGAATGATGCCCACACAGCTGGGCATGCCCCCGTCAGGCCTGCCTCAGGGACCCCCTGGCATGGGCCCATCCCCTCTGGGCCCCGGACAGCCACCCAGTAAGTGGGCACACGCTACACACACGTTTGACCACAGCTCTCCCTCAACATAGGATGGGTGTACTGGCTTCGATAGCTTACGTCGGTGTAGCCATCGAGGAGGCTAATGGATGTGTTCCCTTTCGTTTGTCAGTCTGTACATCCCTATTGGTTTAACACCAAAATGTCTAATGGATGTGTTCCGTTTCTTTTGTCAATCTGTACATTTTGGGCATTTCAAGTTTTAACGGGGGCGGGGTGATGTGCTCCCTTTGTTAACCCGGTTGTGTGTCGCCGGGGTGGGAGGGCTCCCAGCCTGGTATACAGCCTATTGTGTCTGTTGCCGGGGTGTGAGGGCTCCCAGCCTGGTACCTAGCCTGTTGTCTCGGTCATCGGGGTGTGAGGGCTCCCAGCCTGGTTACTAGCCTGTTGTCTCGGTCATCGGGGTGTGAGGGCTCCCAGCCTGGTACCTAGCCTGTTGTCTCGGTCATCGGGGTGTGAGGGCTCCCAGCCTGGTATACAGCCTATTGTGTCTGTTGCCGGGGTGTGAGGGCTCCCAGCCTGGTACATAGCCGGTTGTGTCGGTCGCCGGGGTGTGAGGGCTCCCAGCCTGGTATACAGCCTGTTGTGTCTGTTGCCGGGGTGTGAGGGCTCCCAGCCTGGTATATAGCCTGTTGTGTCTGTTGCTGGGGTGTGAGGGTTCCTAGCCTGTTGTATCTGTCGCAGTAGTGTGATGGCTCCCAGCTTGGTACCTAGCATGTTGTGTCTGTCGTTGGGGTGTGATGGCTCCCAGCCTGGTACCTAGCATGCCTTTAGCTAGAGGGGGTGACAAGGCACCAGACACTTTTCCTTGACCTTGGGTCACTGTGATTTGTCTTGCTTCCTGGGATTGGCCGCTTGGCCCACTGCCTGCTCCCTGGTCTGGGGAGTCATTCTATAAAAGCGTAGTTCCAGGGTGACCAACTTTAAAGGGAAAGTTGCAATTGTAACCCCTGTTCCCCGAGGGAGGAAACGGTAGCACACCTGCTCAGCCTCTGATGCCTGTGAGCCATGTAGAGCAGTTCTGGGGACTGAAAGTTGTGTCTTCTAGTGAGGCCGATTGCTCCCTTCAGTGTCCTGGACACATGCGAGATGAACGCAGAACCTGTACGGTGTTGTAACCCATTTCCTCTGAGTGGCCCCAACTCAGTCTCTTAATAGGTTAAGTTCAAATAATCAAATAAATGTTCCAAAGTACATTACATTAATGTATAGACGAAGAAGACAATTAGCCAAGTAAATGAACTACATACAAAATTGGCAGCTAAAATGGATGTGTCTCACCTTCTTTCTAGCCTCTAACAGCATTTACCATTGCAGATATTACCTCATTATCATTCTGAGCTGTTCCCATTAGCCACATCGTGAAAGCTTCACCCATAGGCAGAAAGTTAATACAAATCTAGTGGTTCAGATCGTGGACATGTTGAGCTTTTAATGGCATTTGTGAATACATTCAAATCTTGAGTCTTAAATGGACACTTTGAAAACATTAACCAGAAGTTCTCTACAGCTGAGATGTCGCTTCGTCACCCACTACCTCAGGGAACGTCTGTCACTTGTCGGAAGCTAAATGTTTCTCTCCCCTTAGATGGTCCCCATGCTGACCCCTCCGTGCTGCGATCCACGGGACCCAATCAGATGGTGAACAGGATGCAGAACCCTGCAGGTAGGCTCCTCATAAAGCCACGTGCCCACTGCCCAGTTGGCCGAACGTTACAACTGAACTGGTCTGAATGACGCGTGTGCGGTGTGTCTATGCTCTCTTCTGTCTCTCAGGGATGAATCAGTTTGGTCAAATGCAGTCGTTAGGTCAGAGGGCAACACCTCCCCTCCAACTCGGTTCACCCCTAAATCAGGTTCGTGAAGTTGGAAAATGGCTAAATTAAATATGTATATACATTCAACTATACTTCAACAGTTTTTCTTAGTGTGATTCTAAAATATAACCATGGTTTTATAATCTGATATTTGTAAATAATCGCGGTTTGTTGTCAGATGGGAATTGGGCCAACACGAATGGGGCAGTCCAACGCGGGCCAGCACCAGAACCAGTATCTACCTCCTGGTCAGTTCCCTGGGTCCAGTCCTGGCCTCGGGGGTGGCCCAGTCACTATGAGTCAGCCTGGGCCACAAGGAGGCATGACACAGGTAAATAATTACTGGAAACAATGCTATGGATAAATACTGGAAACAATGCTATGGATAAATACTGGAAACAATGCTATGGATAAATACTGGAAACAATGCTATGGATAAATACTGGAAACAATGCTACGGCTAAATACTGGAAACAATGCTATGGATAAATACTGGAAACAATGCTATGAATAAATACTGGAAACAATGCTATGGATGAATACTGGAAACAATGCTATGGCTAAATACTGGAAACAATGCGACGGCTAAATACTGGAAACAATGCTATGGATAAATACTGGAAACAATGCTACGGCTAAATACTGGAAACAATGCTATGAATAAATACTGGAAACAATGCTACGGCTAAATACTGGAAACAATGCTATGGATAAATACTGGAAAAAATGCTATGGCTAAATACTGGAAACAATGCTATGGATAAATACTGGAAACAATGCTATGGCTAAATACTGGAAACAATGCTATGGATAAATACTGGAAAAAATGCTATGGCTAAATACTGGAAACAATGCTATGAATAAATACTGGAAACAATGCTATGGATAAATACTGGAAACAATGCTATGAATAAATACTGGAAACAATGCTATGGATAAATACTGGAAACAATGCTACGGCTAAATACTGGGAAAAATGCTACGGCAAAATACAGGAAAAAAATGTATGGCTAAATACAGGAAAAATGCTATGGCTAAATACAGGAAAAAATGCTAAGGCTAAATACAGGAAACAATGCTTTCAAATATGTGGGGGTTGTCATAAGCGAAACAGTGTGAAATATAAGCTTAATTATTCAATATAAAAAGTCATGCAATATTAGTTCCATGTTGTGGAGAGGTATTAAAACATTTCAATATGGCATAAGCAGTTGGAGATGATACCAATAACCTGTTTCCCTGTGTTTCCTATTTAGGCAGATATTCCATATTCACACTGGCTGTATACCTTTTCAATCAAAGTGCAATGCTGTGGCCTTCTGATTACTTGTTATCAAATCTTTAATAATTTTGACCAATTTAGTTAATATTTAAGTACGTTTTGCTAGCTTGTAATGGGCTAGGGAGGTCCTGCTCATTAAGGAAGTGGGCAAAGTGGGCGGGACACCATACGGTGAGTGGAGTCTAACCATGCCTCTTCTGGTGTTTTCCAGCAAGGCCCGATGCCCACCCCGCCCTCGCTGCAAGTCCGCAGCCCGGCATCTCAGTCAGGCTCGGTGGCAGGACCGGGAGCCACCCAGGGCTTTGTGGGGCCCGGCAGTGTGGGCGGAGGCCTTCCTTCCAGCCTGCCACAGCCCAACTCCTCCCAGACGAACTTGCACGCGCACTGCCCCCCCGTCCGACAGAACTCCCCATCCCCATCACGCAGCCTCACGCCAACCCCTCACCAGACCCCGCCGGCGTTGCCCGGGTCCCAAACCCCACAGCCTCACACGCCAAACCCGCCCCAGGTCGCCCTACTGCCCC
>JACXGK010000862.1:34525-45733 GCA_016801125.1 Novumbra hubbsi
GCCGCAGCGAATGGGACAAGGAGTTCACTCCGAGAAGCCGCAGCGAATGGGACAAGGAGTTCACTCCGAGAAGCCGCAGCGAATGGGACAAGGAGTTCACTCCGAGAAGCCGCAGCGAATGGGACAAGGAGTTCACTCCGAGAAGCCGCAGCGAATGGGACAAGGAGTTCACTCCGAGAAGCCCAGTCAACTTCAGCCGCAGACAGAGGGAGGCGGAGCTTCTGGAGGCCATCAAACAGGGCAGGCTCAGCCTGGGCTTACCCAGAATGCCCACGCGCCCTCCCAGCTTCCACGGACTCCGGTGAGTAGGTTCTCCCCTACGGCTCCTTAGGTTCATTAAGACACCTTCACAGAGGTGCTTTTCATTCATTGGATTTTTTGGCAAAGTGCTGGTCTCCGTTTTATCCAAAGGTTCCCACATGGCTGAACAGGCCCCAGAGTCACTGTTGTTAGTCCATCTGTTCTGTTCCATGTTGGTCTTCCTTGGCTTTCTCTTAACCAGCCTTTTTTCTATTCCTATGATCTTCCTTTTAATTCTTCTATGTCCTTCCTCACAGCTCTCTCAGAAGTCTTCTCTGACGGCCGATGGCCAGGCCTCCACTCCAACCTCGGTAAGCAGTGTGGACCCCAGCTCGCAACTGACCACGTCTGACGCCCCAGCTCTGACCGAGACCAAGATTGAGGTGAAACCGCTTGACGCTGAGGCTGTCGAGGACCAGAGAGAGGGGAAGGATGGGAAAGCTTCTGGGAAGATGGGCAAGGGACAGACGGATATCAAGTCAGAGGAGAAACCTGAGGTAAGGCTTTCCGTTTTGCAAAGGCACGGTCCTAAACTAAAGACAGCCAGAGAGGTGAACACTATTTGGCACTTGGCTTTCTCTAAGCACTTGCCGTCAGGATGATGTAGCAAAATGTGTGAGACATTGAACATGAGCTTCCTTCTCAGATTAAAAAGGAGAAGCCTTCAGGTGACGGATGCAAGGGTGAGCCTATGGACACGTCCTTAATAACGCCCAAGACTGAAGACAGAGACAGGAAGCCTGAGGTGAAGATTGAGCCCAAAGAGGAAGAGGAGGGATCGGGAGCACTGGGCACACACAGCTCCCCTGCCAGCGCTCAGAACAAGAGGAAGAGTAAGATACTCCTATATTTACAAGATTCATGTACCTTGATCCTCATCCTATGATGCAAACGTCCCTCGACACCGCTTTCAGAACGAAGGACCTGCTGTTTTGACCAAGGATATTTTGCATATTTTGAAGCTAAATCTGTAGTTTCCTGTACCATTCCTAATAAAAACAAACAATCCCATCTTTCTTGCTCCTCCTTTTCCACTACTCGTACTTCCTATATTCCCACGTCCTCTTCAACCCCCCCTCCCTCCGTCCGCTTCTCCAGTCTTTAAACCCGAGGAGCTGCGCCAGACTCTAATGCCCACCCTGGAGGCCTTGTACCGCCAGGACCCTGAGTCTCTGCCTTTCCGCCAGCCGGTGGACCCCCAGTTACTGGGAATACCCGTACGTATTCGAACTAGTAACAAAACTAACCTGGTAAGGGACTGCGCTGGCTTCCATTTTGCTTCCCTCTATGAAGTTTTCTTACTGCCCTTTTTAGTTCCTTTCCTGTCCTTTTCTATCCATGTTTTTTTGCATTGTCTCTCTTCACTCCTTCTTCATTGTTACCCTGCTACATGTGTGCAAGAGGGGGGTGAGAGTGAGACTGTTTGCTGGTGAGGTTTTAGCAGTGGTTTGTGTGTGAGTGGGAGTGATCCTGAATGTGTTAGTCTATGTCTTTTTTCAGGCAAAGTAAAACTGTTCAGTACATCTAACCTAGGTCAGTTGCTTTTACCTGAGGGTTTTAGGATTGGTGCGTGCATGTGTGTGCATGTGAGCTCTTGCTTGCTTCTCTGGAATTATTTTACACCACCAAAACAAATTCCTTGAAAAAAGAATGCAATACTATGATTTTTATTGAGTTGTTTTACAGATTTTAGTTGGTAAAAAATTTCAAGCAGTCTATTTGTAACATTCATTAGAAAAACCCGTTTTGAAACAAATTTAAAAATATATATTTTTTTATATTTCAACAAATATAATATAAATCAGTTTGTACTGGGTTAGTAGAAAAAAGGATAATGTACTTCAACAGCAAAAAAAAAAAATCATAGCTCATTGTTTTCGTTTATCATATTCTGCCTTCTTGTAGACTTTTGGTGCTTTTAAATGTCCTGTTTAAATATGATTTAGCTATGTTCTTTTGTCCCACATGCTTATTCATAGTAGACGCTTTCTAGACAGTTCCTCACCAGTAATGAGTATTGTGTTGTAGGTGATTTTGGGTTACGTGATGAGTTGTGCCAATGCCTTTAATACAGCAAAATGTCGCACATATTATTAATAGCTGGGAAGTCCAATCTTTAAGATCTCTTATTAAACATCTGTGAGGAGATAACCAGGCACATATGTCTGGTTCTTATTACACTGCATGGTAATTGACTTTTGAGAAAGGCTTTATTGACCTATTGAATATAGTTTACTCACATTCAGTGCGTTAACACAATAGAGTTCATTGGCACACTTCTCCTCAGTAACTCACCATGTAATGCTTGAGCTCGGAGAAACCACCGAGTTTTTAACATGGACACACAGCTGGGCTCAAAGATGGGTTAAATTCATCAAATAAACAGCAATACCAACTCTAAGTGTAGTGGTTTAATTAGAGGTGATTATCACACCCCTAGTATGCTCTTGTAAGGTTTTTAATCATCTAAAATATACTGGATTGTAAATAAAAGCACATGATATTGAAACATCATTCTCTGTGCCATGTCAATATGCATCACTTGGCTGTCATGTCCATTTTTGTTAGTCAACGTCGAGTCCCGTTTCTGGTTCCAGGGGGACGGAGGGAGATTCTTGTCTTTGACTCCCCCGTGTGGCTTTGCCTCCTTAACTTTGACTGTGCCGCGTTGACACTCGCACTTAATGCCATACTGCTGCCAGTCTACCAGTGTGTGTGGTTGTGTCTGCCGGACAGCTCTGTCCTCCCCAGCTTGCACCCTGACTCGTGCCCTTAATTCGAGCCCTCGTTTAGACGGTGTGTAGATGAGCATGTTTGCTGAGCTGTTTGACTCGGTCACAAAAGCAGTGTACAGCGCGCCTGCATTTTCAGACCACCCTCAGATGTGAATGCTGGGGGACTAGCCTGGCCACGCCCAGCCCTCGTGTACTTCCTTGTCCCCCCCCCCCCATATTCGCACGGACAGGGTGCAATGTTTGTCTGGTGAAGGACACAGCCTGTCATTTTTCACTATATGCACACGTTCCCCCGGAGGCCCCGACATTGACTTCCGGCACTTTTCTCTCCCCTGCTCTGGTTCCGCCCGCCGCAACTCCTGCTCCATGATGACGACGCGCCTCCACCTCCCCTCCCGCGTTGGCGACCACACCCGTTCCTTTCCGTCCGCTTTGCCCTCACCCTCCTCGCTGGACGGAACCGCGCCACTGCTGACGCCTGGACCCGGCCCCCTCCAGGACTACTTTGACATCGTGAAGAACCCCATGGACCTGTCCACAATAAAGCGCAAGCTGGACACGGGTCAGTACCAGGAGCCCTGGCAGTACGTGGACGACATCTGGCTGATGTTCAACAACGCCTGGCTCTACAACCGCAAGACGTCCCGCGTCTACAAGTACTGCTCCAAGCTGGCCGAGGTGTTCGACGCCGAGATCGACCCGGTCATGCAGGGCCTGGGCTACTGTTGCGGGAAGAAGGTGAGTGTGTGTCTAACTATGCAATGCCCCCTTTCCATTTTTCCTTTTAGCATTTCCTTTGACCCTGAATGTTTTCTGTAGCTCTACAACCGAAACCAAATATTGAATAGAGGGAACCGGCGGTAACTTGTACCACCTTTTTATATTTTATGCGTTTCATGATGTCATGCAACACCAAACTGCCCGCTTTAGGTCCTGCCACAACCTCTGAATCAGGTTTAGGACTTTGACTAGACGTTTTCAGTTTTTACTGTTGCTTTTTCCGCCATTTTGATGTAGGTTTGCTTAATGCCTCAGCATGCAGCGACACTTGTGTCTGTTGGTTATCTAGTGCTGCATCTCGCAGTATAAACGTCTTTTTGGGATGTTTTGAGGATTTTCTTCCTCAGGATCTGGACTGATTACCTTAATCGAAGGAACCATTAATTCTGCTTAATATCAGTTAGGCCATCTGCATAATGCTGAAAGACAGTGATCCAAAAGACAAAGCAGGTCTTCATCAGAAGGTCTAAAAGCAACAATTGTCGCTCTTTACATTGTGAAACCGAGAGCTCAGGATCTGCTGAAGGGTTTTGGCTGACAGTTGGTCTGAGCTTGATGTACGTTTACAAAGTAGAAGAGTTCATTTTAGTATATTTTGATGAAAGGTTTCTGTAGAAACCACACCTGAAAGCACTGATGGATCCTTTTTGTGAACACAATTATGCACTCTTAAGATAGCGGGTTGTATCCCATCCAAATGTCTGCAAGTGTGCTGGCTCCCATCCCTCTAGGGCACTGTTTAGAAAGCAAAATATGTCACTTTAAAGTTCAAGACTATTTTAATCAAGAAAGTGCATTAAAATGACTGTGGTCTTCAAGACTCAGCTACTTACCTCAGTTACTGTTGTGGCCAAGATGGTTACTTCTATCACTCTGTGGTATCTGTTGGAATGGAGGCAAAGTCTTTTTGAATTTTTTTAAGTAAAGTACATGTAAAATTTACTTTGTAATGTTCGGATCCAGTCTTGTCAGTTGTATTCACGTTGCCTTCCAATTTGTACCATGGGTATGGATTTGCTGTTAAGATATTTTTTGTGAGAAACATTACAGTATCCATTTCCTCAGAGTGGAAAGTCTTGAAGTAGTGGCTTGAACGTAAACATGCCGGTTGTTCTGAACGATAAAAAAGAATTATGAGTTGCTGAGTTTATTCAGTCTTGGGTGGAAGAGTGGAACGAGACGGTTTGTTTCAGTCAGAGAGGTGTTTGGTTTCAGCCACGACAACTGAGTGTCACAACCAGTTATTCAGTTTTGATGGGCAATCATCTTTTTAAATGGAGGCATTGGAACAAATATTAACATCTTGTTATTCACGGATGTTCCCTTTATCTAGTGTTATGTTTGGGTTGAATACGTTTTACAATTGGCAAAATACAAAAGAACAGGGTTTACATTTTTGTAGGACTGTAGGTTTGTGAAGGGATTAGTGCGGTATGAAATCAATCAGCTTTTCACATTCTCTACTTACCACTTTGTTCGGAAAGCATTGTGATACACACCATAGTTTCACTGGTTCCTGGGAAACTATTTTCAGTCACTGGAGGTGATGCTTCACAAAAAGAACCAGAACAACAAAAACCGAGAAGAGCAAAAAAGCAGTGATGCTTTCAATTTTCACAACATGGGTCATTTAGAGGAAGGATTGGTGACATATTTTACATTCGTACCTAAAGGCATTACTGACATCCGCATTTATGACATGCTGGCCTTAAACAGGCCTTCATTAGTGCCATAAAAGCATCGAGGGCAACCTGAATCAAGCGCAAGGCCGCCATGTCGCCACTATCAAAGCAATACTGATGTAGCTCAAGTACAAAACGATGGATGTCCAACACAGTGGCCCGCAAATATCCTGATCTCAACCGCATTGAGGATCTGTGGCACTGTGTACGTGTCATCCAACCAACGGAAAAACATGGAACAACTCAACCAAGACGCATGGGCCAAAAACACTCCCAACTGTTCACGCATAGTCAGTACATGTTTAACACTTAAAGCTCTTGCTGCAAATAAAAGGGTCTCAAGAAACAAGTTTTGGACAGCTCCCCCTGGTTGGAGCTCTTATTTCCGTCTCATTAACATTTTTATTTTATAATGAAACAATTAACTAGCATTTAAGTATAGAGATAATGGCTAATTTTGGCGTTTTTTTATTTTATTTTTTTATAGCGTCCACTCCGTCCAGGGCTGGCAGGTGAGAATGTCTTGGCAAGACAAGAGCAGTGAAAGGGCTTACATTGAAATTTCATTGGTATGCTATGAAGGTTACAGCTTTGAAACTGAAACAGTTTGTGTGAGAATTCTGTAGGTTTATTTATGAACATAACGTGTTGGATTTGATGATGAACATTAAAATGTTGAATTAAGGTGAAGTAAGAATGGCTAAGAAGAGCAAGTCTTGTCCGTCACCAAATTGCCCTCTGCCTGTTCAGTTCCTATTGTTCAAATCATAAGCGCTAATGCATTCTAATGCCTGTCTCTTTCAAAATGTGTTTCAAACCAAAATATGCTTACGCATTATTAAGCATTTATATTTTTATTTGCTTGGTTCCCAGGAAGGCACTTTCAAATTTGGATTTCTGAAAATTATTCAGAAGGTGGTTTAGAATTGTGCCAGGTACACCCTATGTAAAAAAACATCAACTAAAGTTCATGCTGCCACTATCTAACAGACTGGAGCATTTACAAGAGCATAATTTCCATGACAGAGACCAGTGCCGGCCCAAGCCTTTTTAGGGCCACTTAGCAAAATTTGATTGGGGGGGGCTCACAAGCAGTCTGGGGCCCCCATGGCAGACGGGGGCCCTAAGCGGCCGCTTATGTTGCTAATGCCAAGGGCCGGCCCTGACAGAGACTAAAAACATAATTTTCCAGGCCAACACACTGTTGAACTATCTGCACTGAGGAGCCCTTTCGAATACTAACACAATGGTGTATTCACATGAAGATACCTGGTTTATGAATCATGGGCTTGTGAAGCAGGAAACCCAGGGCATTGGAGAGTCAGACACTGATATTAAACGAGAGGGCCCGGCTTGCAATCTCCTCCTTTTTAGTTCATCCCAAAGGTGTTCGATAGGGTTGAGGTTAGGCCTCTGTGCGGGCCAGTCAAGTTCTCCGGGCATTCGCCAAACCCAAACTCGTCCATCAGACTGTCCAGTGGTGTTGTGCTTTACACCACCCCATCCAACGCTTGGCATTGTGCTTTACACCACCCCATCCAACGCTTGGCATTGTGCTTTACACCACCCCATCCAACGCTTGGCATTGTGCTTTACACCACCCCATCCAACGCTTGGCATTGTGCTTGGTTTGCAGCTGCCCGACCATAAAAACCCATGAACAGTTTCAGTGCGGATGTCTGTCAGAGGTGGTTTGGAACTGCAGTTTTTGAGTCAGCAGAGCGTTGGGGACTTTTATACACTACGCGCCTCAGCACTGGGCGACCCCACTCTGACTCTGTAACTGTAACTACGTGGTCTGTCACTTCATGGCTGTGGTTCCAAACTGCTTCCACTTGGAAGTAATATCACTTACAGATGATTGTGGAATATCTAGAAGTGAAGAGATTTCACCAACAGACTTGTAGACATGGTGGCTGACAGACATGTTCATTTAACTGGCTGATCACAGCATCAATGTACAGCCATCTAATTTGCAGCAACTGAGTGATGCTGTCTCATCAACACGGACCACCATCCCTTTGATTCATTTTCAACACTTTGTCCCCTGAATAGTTTAGGCTGAAGATTTTCTGAATTGCTAAAACACTAAACCCCATTCTCAGAACCAAATTCTCAGTTGCCTAAACCAATTTGTCAAATGTCTACACATTCTGGTAGTTAGACACCATTTCCAAATTGCATTCAATGCCATTTGGTAATATATCCCACCTGCTCACGGGTACCATGATGACGAGATAAACAATGTACACTTGCTTCTGTTGGTGTTCCCCTTATCCAACCCTTTCCTCCCATCCAAACTGCAACAAAAATGGATGATCAATTTACTAAAACGTATTAACAATAATAGAGTGGCCAACTAGCTAACAAAAAAATTAAACTAACAAGGTGGATAACGTGATCTTTGGTGGATACTGGGTAATATTTTATATTGTAAAACACAAGATGTTAAATCGATTTACTCGCACATACAGTTTTGTACTTTTTGCCTTTACTGATGGGGTAGCGTTCAGGCAGAAGTTGTGCCTTGGCGACTGACGTACAATCACGGCGCCAATATGCGCTCTTGTGAAATTATATATGTTCCGGTTTCATGGTTATTGCGCCCAGAACGAAGGAATTACCTCCGCGCTGTTCCCTTGCGTTGACACGACACACACTGCAAAACATAACTCCCTTCTTAAATTCCTGCAATGTTTTTGGAACACCTTCATTGTATCCCTATCTTGCCCAGAAGTTCCTCATTATTTTTGGTGGATGAAATGACGAGGGGGCGCTCGCTTGAGTTTGTTTTTCTTTGTTGGGAGCTCCAGTCCGCAATAAACCTCCGTATGGTGGCGGGTTAGCTTAGACTTTAAACAAATAAGCTTACCTGAGGTTTTAGCTACTGTACCACAAAAAAAGGCTGTTTGATGACCGACGCAATAAATGTTACGTACTACGCGAGAACACGACACATGCAGCGCGGCAGAGCCTACAGATTGAAGTGAGAGCAAACCAGCCGCTTTCTCTTGCGCGTGTATGAGATTATTTTCGTCTACCCGCCAGTGTGGCGTGTAGGCTCCATAGTTTAATTTAAGACAACATTTACCCGCATTTGAGTTTTCATTTTGAACCCTGATTGTGTGATTTTGAGAACAGATCAATTGGTTTTGAAGCGAGTGTTTTGATTTTGACAGAAGAGTCTGGGGTTTTGTGAATGTAGTCTGAAGATTTGGTTTTGTGTTTTGAGGAAATGGGTTAAGGTTTTAAGAAATGTTTTGGCAATTGTGAAAAACAATAATACACTGGCCACTGAGAGCATATGTGTCGCTGTGTTTCCACAAATTTCAGGATGCATAAATAGTATTTTCATAATCTACAAAACTAGCCAACAGGGACATGTAGTGTATTCCTGATTACATACAGTATCACCAGCAGCGCATTAACTGTCAATGCCTATCATCTCTCATCAGCCATGTTTGCTTATGGGAGTTTCTTTTTTTAGTTGTTTACCATTGTTGTTTGCTTTGTGTTCTATTTTTGATTTTATCCTGTCTTTTGTTTGAAGACCTCAAAGAGTGTGAGCCTGTATTAATGTGCTCTTTAGTATGGTATGTGTTGTATCTTTTTCTTCTTTACCTTAACATTTCTAGAGCTTTTGGATAAAAAGGAGTAATGTAATATTTCGATTCCGTGTATCTGGTGGAAAAAATAGCCTTCATTAAGCTTTCATGAATAATTTATTTTTATTAAAAAGAAATCTTCCATATTTCAGCATATTTTCTTTAGCAACTTTAAGGTTAAGTCATCACAAATAGATTATCAACATGCTCATCTCTTACTGTACCTTTTTTCTCATTCTGTGTTGCAGCTTGAGTTTTCCCCCCAAACTCTCTGTTGCTATGGGAAGCAGTTATGCACCATCCCGCGTGACGCAGCATATTTTAGCTACCAGAACAGGTAAGGGGTGTAGATCTACATAAACACACACAGTCCCAGACCCTGAAAAGAGCAGTCATACACACACACACACACACTTTTGTCAAATTGTAAATTTACAAAGTGGGTTCCTTGGCTTAAAAGTGTATTTTGAAATGGCACATTTCCACTTGGTTAATTGTCTACAGAAATTGTTTGTAATGAAAACTATTCCACATTTTGGGTAATATAAAATAATTTGAGTCATATTTCATAGCGATATGAAAACACTGGGTTGTTACTTAAATAATTGAGTGAAACTATTGCTTGGCAACTGGATAAATAATTATGTTTGGAAACTTAAGGCTTAGGGGGATGAAGCAGCATTGAACTTTTTAATCCATAGAAAATGTTATTGAAAAAAGCTGTGGAGATTTATAAATCTGTATTGTAATAGGACAAGGCAACACCGTATTGTGTATAATCATTTCTCCACAATGAGTGACCTTCTATGAATGGTGCAAAGGATGATGGGTTGCTGCACTACCACTTGCTTTCCTTCATCCACCCTTTGATTTTATGGAGTGGCTGCAGTTCTGACTTTCCTCTCCAGACTAAATATCCTTGTGCACATGATTGATGGTTTCCATGAGTGTTGCTCAGTGTCCTTCTCTATGGACCCTGCAGCCATGATCTAACCCTTAGTCCTGTGTAGTGAGGGACTTGACACACTTCTAACTGATGTACGACAAACTTGTCTGTTATGTCTTGTAACAGTAGGCTATTGCAAACATGAGCAAGACATTGACAGGTATTCTAAAAGAGGTTTTTGTAATATTCACTATAAACATTTTATGATTCAGACAGACGGAGCCATACAAAACAAATTAGCCAGCGTCAAACTGTTACAAACAGCTACAGAGTTGGTGTTCTAAGGTGGAACTCTACGACTACTATTACGACTACGACGACTACTATTACGACTACGACGACTACTATTACGACTACGACGACGACGGCGACTACTATTACGACGACGACTACTATTACGACGACGACTACTATTACGACGACGACTACTATTACGACGACGACTACTATTACGACGACGACTACTATTACGACGACGACTACTATTACGACTACGACTACTATTACGACTACGACTACTATTACGACTACGACTACTATTACGACTACGACTACTATTACGACTACGACTACTATTACGACTACGACTACTATTACGACTACGACTACGACTACTATTACGACTACGACTACTATTACGACTACGACTACTATTACGACTACGACTACTATTACGACTACGACTACTACTACTACTACTGCAAACATAGGCAAATCAGGGGGAGAGAAGCATTTAAAGTACTGTTATTTTTCAGCAACTCCATATAGCATTACCGTAATGATGACATTCTCAAAGACGTAGCCACACTTCCGGTTAGAACACATAGTTTTGCCCCGCTGCAATCCGAAGAATGCACACCGCTTCACCTCAATAGCCTAAATGCATCATTATCCATCTCTGGAGAACGTCCAAACTGTTGTGCGTTTCTTTCTGTAGCCCCTCAATGTGAGCTGTAGACGCAGGCTACGTTATGTCATAGAATGAGGGTCAGGAGAGGTTCAGCAGATACACTAGAAACAAAGGGGAGGGCAGCGCCCGACCTCGGGATCGCTGGAGCCAGAGAAACCTTTTAAGGAACAAGAGAAGAGTCTGATTTGCAGCCAACCCCACCCTTGTTTGGAGGTCTCTAACCCCCCCCCCCACCTCCGCTTCCAGTGGA
>JACXGK010000862.1:45833-78007 GCA_016801125.1 Novumbra hubbsi
CCCCCCCCCCCCCCCCCCCCCCCCCCTCTTCCCCTCTCTCCCTCCTTTTTTTTAACGCTTGTGATGTCTGCATTGGCCTGCTTTGGTGTGACCAATCATCCACTCCGAAAAAATTTACGCGCAAAATCAAAACACCTGTCCACACAAAAACCCTGCATCATGATTGGCTGCTACCTGGCGACGACCTTGCCCTCTGCTCCCCTCCTGGCCTGCCCCACCCTGATTGGTGACTGCTTCCTCGTGCCTTCTCTGTGATTGGCTGTGCGGTTGGCGAACGGTGTAGTTCACCACAATTTGGGCTTCTTGCTGACAGGTACCACTTCTGTGAGAAGTGTTTCAACGAAATCCAGAGCGAATGCGTGTCCCTGGGGGATGATCCCTCCCAGCCTCAGACGTGAGTACCGGCCAACGACCCTCTAATGTAAATTATCTTTCTGACCCAGTGATTAGATTGGGTCTGTTCATAGCGCACTTCAGGACCTCTCTCCGTCCTCTTCACAGGTCCATCAGTAAAGACCAGTTTCAGAGGAAGAAGAACGACACCCTTGACCCTGAGTTGTATGTACTTTAGTATTTTTTCTTTATTCACTGCTCAACAAAAATTCAGGGAACACATCATCACAGTTCAACCCCAACAGCAAGACTACCTCCAAAAAGGGAATGGTTTTGCAGGTGGTGGCCACAGACAATTGATTTCTCCTCATCCTTCATGACTGATTCTTCTCTAGTTGTGCATTTTGCTAGTGTCCTTGTCACTACTGGTAGCACGAGGCGGTAGCTGCAGCCTATTCAGGTGGACAGGCAGTGCTGCTCCTCCAGGATGGCACATACAGACGTACCATTGCAAGAAGGTTTGCTGTGTCTCCAAGTAGTCTCAAGAGCATGTAGGAGATACCATGAGAGGGTTATGCTGCCTGCAACATCTAGCATGTTTGGCGGTGGGTCAGTGATGGTCTGGGGAGGCATATCCTTGGAGGGTCGCACAGAGCGAATGAAATCCTCAGACCCATTGTCAGACCTTACCCTGGTGCAGTGGGCCCTGGGTTCTTCCTTGGGCAGGACAATACCTGGCATCTGGCCAGAGTGTGTAGGCAGGTCCTTACATTGGCCCCCACGTACCTCAGACCTGAATCCAATGGAAAAAGTCTGGGAGGTTATGTATCATTGATTTTAATGCCACCAAGTAGCGCCACAGTCTGTCCAGGAGCTCCCTGATACAGGTTCGGGAGGAGATCCTCAAAAACACCATTGGTGACATTGAGTTCCCGGGATGAAATTCCCATAGGTTGGAACAACCAGTGATTTCAACTGTTTACTGTTTGAATTCAGCCTTCAATCTGTTGGTGATTTGGGTTTCCAATGACCGCTGTTATGTATTTTTATTCTCAGCGAATTACACAATGTACAGTGAAGATTTTGATCTTTTAATATATTTCATTTATCGAGACCCGGTGTGGGATTTGAAGTTTTCCTTTCATTTTTGTGAGCAGTGTACTTTGATGTGGTGAAAAACCACGTTTTTGTATAAAATGTACAGCTAGTTGATTCTCCCTTTTAAGAACTTAACTATTTCCTTGCGTGGTATTTTACCTTGTAACCCCAGTTATCCACCTCTGTTGTCCTCTAGGCTTGTGGAATGTTCCGACTGTGGTCGTAAAATGCACCAGATCTGTGTACTGCATAATGACACTATATGGCCGGCAGGGTAAGCAAATCGCCGTACACATTCTCTATACATCGTTTTACTTTAGGTATCGGTATGAAGGTTTAATCTACATAACATTTATATGAACTTTTCACATTATCTTCTTGCGTTACATCTTGTTGTGGTAGAAATGATCACAGGTCTTATCAGTGATGTAAGCAGTGTGCATAAGCAGTCAACAGACAATTTAGTCAACTTCTCTTCAAAATCATGGTAAACTATTACAGCCAGAATGTCACCCATTCCGTTATATTGCGATAACACTTGTATTCAAATGCACTATCCCTAGTTAGCAACGTCTTTCAACCTGCATGCAGATAAAGATCTTTTTTGAAGCCCAAACCAGAATAAAGCAAATGCTTCTTTGGGGGGTTGATTGTTGAGGAGCGGTGTGCTACTGGTGACATTACGCTTTCAAGAATAACCACCCTTCAAGTACCTTTATAAAATGTAAATGTCACCAGTGGGAAAATGCTGTAACTATAATGTAGCAGAATTTCAAGTCCGTAACTGCGGTATGGTCACAAAAAACAATATTCTTAGTTTTTTGGGGTTTTTTGTCTTTAAGTTGATTGCATTTTATTGTATTGAGATATTTATTTTTATGATGGATCCTTTAAAAAAAAAAAAAAAATATTGAGTAGATTCAAAGGTTGGTTTCTTTCGAGAGTGATTGAAATATAAAATGTTTTAAGGATATTTAGTTTGAGTCAATGTTTCCATAAAGATTTATTTTCTAAAGTTGTGTTATTTAATTATAGGTGGAGGTGCAAGAATTTCTGCTGGCGATAGTTAACTAAAGCAAGTAATGAAGGTTTCTTTTCCCTCCACAGTTTTGTATGTGACAACTGCCTTAAGAAGGCCAATAAGACACGGAAAGAAAACAAGTACGCGGCCAAAAGTAAGTGGAGTAAGTGAACAACGGGGGCCTCATCTACTTCATCTTCATTGGGGTGTTTGTTTGCCTGTATCCCCTCCCACCCATCTCCAGTTGCTCAGTACTTTGCAACATGATCTTTTTTCCCATTTGGGTGATTTCCAACACGTACTTATTACCTTAAACCACATCCTATTCGTAAAAAAGCAAACACAATTAAATGTAATGTAAAAAAAAATAATTATTATTATTTGAACTTTTAGAATTTGGTACACTTCATTTTTCCCCCTGGGATTTCCTCTGAAGCCTACAGGATGCATTTTCCACGCCCTGATATACTAGTCAAGAGGACAAGTTAATGCCCATTATTTTCCTTTTTTTTTTTTTTACTGCAACCAACCCATATGCATCTTCCCCTTCCTCCCCAATGAAAATGATATCTGTAACCAAACGTATCTTTTTATTTCAGAAGCCAGTCCTCAGACAATAGTTGTTGCTGCCAGAGTCTGCTGCAGCTTTGTGGTTTGATTTCACTCTGATCCTGGGCTGGTACACGCTGAAGGTCCATGACAGAAATAGGATCATCTCAATTTACAATTTGCTATTTTAAAGTTTGTGGTGCGCTCGGGTGACGTCATGAACATCAGATGACAGATGCCATCTTTTTAACTTGTTGGATCTTTTATTATAGATCATTTTATCCTATTTAATTTCTCAGTGGGTTTGAACTTATCAGTTTGCAATGGCATCAAGCCCTTTCCCGGTAGTTTTGACATTTGCATTTTCTTTTTACAATCCTTCCATTTGTGGAGATGCTCAGGAGAGTTTTTCTGGAGCCACAGTTTGGTGGATTTGCACATAAAAGGAATTAACTGGAATAGTCTCATACAAGGATACAAATTAAATGTGTATCTCTTGAATGTCAGAAAATGTCCTTGTATGCAGTATGAGCATTACATTTTTGGTATCGATCAACTTATGTGGGTAGTTAACATAAGTTCCCACGTAAGAAGGCAAACACATGGCCAAGTGGTTTCCTCGGCTTGCTTAGCTCACTTGAAAATGGTCAATTTCATCTTAACAAGAAATAAAAAGGCAGCGGATGCGGGATCTTCAGTACTCCTTTAGACCATAATATGGGGCGTTCCCCGATGCTTCTGCACTTATGTGGATCCCCTTATGCTCGGGTCCTCAGTCTGTATCTTAGAAAACAGGGCAGGGTTACTATTAGTCATTCGAGATCAAAGCTTAGATGTTGTGTCAAAGTAGCATACAGTGTCGTTTGGAATGAGGTACATTCAACAGTGAGACCTTTTCCCTGGTGTTGGATGAAATCCGAGGGCGGGGGGGGGGGGACTGGGCTAAAATTGCTCTGAGCTTTGTAACGGATACGACCCTGATCCACCTAACTAACAGGCTTTGCTGAAAAACATGATTTTTTTGGGGGTTCACTAATCTCTGTCACCCTTTTCCTCTCTTCCTCAACCCTCTGTCCTCCTTCCACCTTCCCCTCTTTTATTTTCGTTCCACACACAGGGCTCCCCCAGACTAAGCTGGGCAACTTTCTAGAGGGGCGGGTAAATGACTACCTCAGACGGCAGAACCATCCGGAGTCTGGTGACGTCACTATCCGCGTGGTCCATGTCTCCGATAAGGTGGTGGAGGTCAAGCCGGGCATGAAGTCCAGGTGAGGTGTCTTGAGTGTTAAAAATGGCAAAATGATTGACCCCAGGGGACCCCAACACATAGTCACAGCTAGGGTCTATGGACTCCTAAGGTCCGGTGCACAGGTTTATATTGGTCTAGTTGTGGTTAAGGCTTAAGGTCCATGTGCGTACCTGTGGGCCTATACAGGTTCCTGTGTGTCTTTGTAGCTGTGTCCATTGACATCCCCTTTGAACCGCCACAGGTTTGTGGACACGGGGGAGATGTCGGAGTCCTTTCCCTACAGGACCAAGGCCCTGTTTGCCTTCGAGGACATAGACGGCGCTGACGTCTGCTTCTTCGGCATGCACGTCCAGGAGTACGGCTCTGACAGCCCCCCGCCCAACCAGAGGCGCGTCTATATCTCGTACCTGGACAGTGTGCACTTCTTCCAGCCTCGACACCTTCGCACGGGCGTCTACCACGAGATCCTCATTGGCTACCTGGAGTACGTCAAGAAGTTGGGGTAAGACGGCGGCCCCCCTTTTCTAAGTTTGTGTTCGTTTTAATTTTGCTTATCATTTATTTTTACAACTGGCCATCCAATGCTTCTAGATTTGTTTTCTACAAATATGAGTGGTGAACGGTTTAGCTTCAAATTTTTTTTTATAAAGTAATCTAGAAATCCGCCTTTTGTGTTGGAACGGTTTGCTCATAAAACAGAGTGGCATTGTTAAAAGATATTCATGCAAGGTTGCTGTTTGGGCTTGCTCATTCCTTCGATTGCTCGGCCAGCTCTCTCTCCACTGGATCATGGCATCATACTCAGTGGTTCCCTAACTTTAACTCAGCCCCCCCCCCCCCCTTATTACGTAGGAACATTCCAAAGGCCCCCACACTGGACAGGCTCCTCTGAATGCAGAGAACAAAGCTTGCTTTTGCACTACTGCTTGAGATGCTGTTCTATTGCTAATGAAGTTCATAATAATAAGGTTCATAATAATGGCACGGTTGTATTTCAAATGCCAATATAACCAATGACCCCAAATGACACTCACACACAAGTGTCACATTTTGTCACTTCTTTAATAAAAACAATTCTCCCTTCTGGAAAAAATAGGTATAAGTTGGTGCACAGGTTTCAGGTTTGTTCCTATATTTAAAGGCTGAGCTTGTGGAGCGACCAGGATGGATCCGGCTTCATGGGTGTGGCTTGTCCACTCACTGAAACTTTTTGATTAGAATTTATAAAAGAAACCAATTTGGCCAATGAGAGAAGCAGTTTATGGCTGCAAGTCTAGAACGATCACCTTTAATGAAATTACCAGGTCTAATGGAGGAGAATCCAGTTAAGCATTTTTTTAAGATCCTGTAATAACTTGGGTATCATTTGTTAATCTCCCCCTATCTCTCTGCAACCCGCTCTACCAATCCAAGCCTCACACTTTGGCAACCACTGCTCTATAAGTAAGTAAGTCTGTTGAATGGGGAACGGTTAGTTTAAAGCTTCCCCTCCCACCTTGACAGGTTTACAACGGGCCACATCTGGGCTTGTCCACCTAGCGAAGGGGATGACTACATCTTCCACTGCCACCCGGTGGACCAGAAGATCCCCAAGCCCAAGAGGCTGCAGGAGTGGTACAGGAAGATGCTGGACAAGGCTGTATCTGAGCGCATTGTGCACGACTACAAGGTGACCAACGTTCCTGTTGTGTTGGTCGGGGAGAAATGTCCGACGTCTTCTCCCGCCTGACCTTAATATGTCCTTGTCATGTCGCAGGATGTGTTCAAGCAGGCCACGGAGGACCGCCTGACCAGTGCCAAGGAGCTGCCGTACTTCGAGGGGGACTTCTGGCCCAACGTGCTGGAGGAGAGCATCAAGGAGCTGGAACAGGAGGAGGAGGAGAGGAAGAGGGAGGAGAACAGCACCACCAGCGAGAGCATGGATGTGAGTGTAAGGACTACAAAACAACACCATGTTGGTCAATATATCATAGGACCTGGGGTGTTGGTGGCTGGTCCTCAACAACATTAGAGCAGTTCACTGTTTGTTGTCAAAACCAGTTTTGACACCTTTTCTTAGTGTAGTTTTTGTCACATTTTTATCATTTGAATAATAGTTTAGTCTTGCTCTTGACGGAATCATGAAAACAGTGAGCCATTTTAGTCAACAAAATGCCTTTATGTTTTAATCACAATTAGTCATAATGTATGCCTCATTAACCAACAGTAAACGTATCACTGACTTGTGTGTTCTATCAACACATTTTTAATTTGCATATTTTTCGGGGGATAAATCAGTTAAAACAGTGCTGACTGGTAATACGATAGATTTGTTCTATTCACACAATACTTCTAACAACATAGCTAGCAATATTTTTAATCTTGTTGTGGGGCTGTACCCGTTTTGTTGGCATTGCATATACAGTGGGGGGAACAAGTATTTGATACAATGCCGATTTTGCAGGGTTACCTACCTACAAAGCGTGTAGAGGTCTGTAATTTTTATCATAGGTACACTTCAACTGTGAGAGACGGAATCTAAAACAAAAATCCAGAAAATCATTGTAAGATTTTTGAGTAATTCATTTGCATTTTATTGCATGACAGAAGTATTTGATCACCTACCAACCACTAAGAATTCCGTCTCTGACAGACATGTTAGTTTTTCTTTAAGAAGCCCTCCTGTTCTCCACTCATTACCTGTATTAACTGCACCTGTTTGAACTCGTTACCTGTAGAAAAGACACCTGTCCCCACACACAATCAAACAGACTCCAACCTCTCCACAATGACCGAGACCAGAGAGCTGTGTAAGGACATCAGGGATAAAATTGTAGACCTGCATAAGGCTGGGATGGGCTACAGGACAATAGGCAAGCACCTTGGTGGGAAGGCAACAACTGTTGGCGCAATTATTAGAAAATGGAAGAAGTTCAAGATGACGGTCAATCAACCTCAAGGGGCATCAATGATCATGAGGGAGGTGAGGGATCAGCCCAGAACTACACGGCAGGACCTGGTCAATGACCAGAAGAGAGCTGGGACCACAGTCTCAAAGAAAACCATTAGTAACACAGGAATTGGAGAAGGTCATGTGGTCTGATGAGACAAAATTATAACTTTTTGGTTGAAACTCCACCTGCCGTGTTTGGGGGAAGAAGAAGGATGAGTACAACCCCAAGAACACCATCCCAACCGTGTAGCATGGAGGTGGAAACATCATTCTTTGGGGATGCTTTTCTGCAAAGGGGACAGGACGACTGCACCGCATTGAGGGGAGGATGGATGGGGCCATGTATCGCGAGAACTTGGCCAACAACCTCCTTCCCTCAGTACGAGCATTGAAGATGGGTCATGGCTGGGTCTTCCAGCATGACAACGATCCGAAACACACAGCCAGGGCAACTAAGGAGTGGCTCCGTAAGAAGCATCTCAAGGTCCTGGAGTGGCCTAGCCAGTCTCCAGACCTGAACCCAATAGAAAATCTTTGGAGGGAGCTGAAAGTCTGTATTGCCCAGCGACACCACCGAAACCTGAAGGATCTGCAGAAGTTCTGTATGGAGGAGTGGCCCAAAATCTTTGCTGCAGTGTGTGCAAACCTGGTCAAGAACTACAGGAAACGTATGATCTCTGTAATTGCAAACAAAGGTTTCTGTACCAAATATTAAGTTCTGCTTTTCTGATGTATCAAATACTTATCTCATGCAATAAAATGCAAAATAATTATTTAAAAAACATACAATGTGATTTTCTGGATTTTTGTTTTAGATTCCGTCTCTCACAGTTGATGTGTACCTATGATAAAACTTACAGACCTCTACATGCTTTGTAAGTAGTAAAACCTGCAAAATCGTCCGTGTATCAAATACTTGTTCTCCCCACAGTATACCCCTTAATTCCATACAGATACGTGTCAAAATGGTTATCAAAGAAAGCTGATGGAACACATGTTTATTTTACAATGTCGATTTAGTCTACTATTTCTTAACATTTTAAGCACAGCGTTGTGCGTTTTACAGATATATAATTAGCCAGTAGGAAATGCGTCCTGCCCATGCGTTATTGTTCCAGTAGTTAGATGGACACGGATGGAAATGTCGGTTGGAAATGTAAGAAAAAAGGGAACAGAAGATTTTAAAAAGTTTTTGACAGTTAACAGGTTAGGGTATACCCACTGCTCCAGGCAACACACCACCCATTTCACAGTTGTGTTATATAAGCATTGAGCCTCACCAAGAGGTTGCGTGTGCCCATATGTGTATGTCACTAATAAACATGACTATAGAAGCCCATGTTACTTGGTTGTTCTCTACCCTCAGCCCACCAAAGGTGACAGCAAGAACGCCAAGAAGAAGAACAGTAAGAAGACAAGCAAGAACAAAAGCAGCAGCCTGAGCCGAGCCAATAAGAAGAAGCCAGGGATGCCCAACGTGTCCAACGACCTCTCCCAGAAGCTCTACGCCACGATGGAGAAACACAAGGAGGTATTTGATCCAGTCAGAACCATCTAAATGAAGCCACGCAAACACCCTGTCCTTCCCGGTTGTTCAACCTTCCTCCTCCGCCCCCCTCGTAGGTCTTCTTCGTGATCCGTCTCATCGCCGCGCCCGCCGCCAACTCCCTGCCGCCCATAACCGACCCGGACCCCCTGATGGCCTGTGACCTGATGGACGGGCGCGACGCCTTCCTGACGCTGGCCAGGGACAAGCACTTGGAGTTCTCCTCCCTGAGACGGGCCAAGTGGAGCTCCATGTGCATGCTGGTGGAGCTGCACAACCAGAGTCAGGACCGCTTCGTCTACACCTGCAACGAGTGCAAGAACCACGTGGAGACCCGCTTCCACTGCACCGTCTGCGAGGACTACGACCTGTGCATCACCTGCTACAATGCCAAGGGCCACGAGCACAAGATGGAGAAGCTGGGCCTGGGCCTGGATGACGAGAGCAACAGCGCGGCCGCCGCCCAGAGCCCCGGGGACTCCCGGCGCCTCAGCATCCAGCGCTGCATCCAGTCCCTGGTCCACGCCTGCCAGTGCCGCAACGCCAACTGCTCCCTGCCGTCCTGCCAGAAGATGAAGCGCGTGGTGCAGCACACCAAGGGCTGCAAGCGCAAGACCAACGGCGGCTGTCCCATCTGCAAGCAGCTGATCGCCCTGTGCTGCTACCATGCCAAGCACTGCCAGGAGAACAAGTGCCCCGTGCCCTTCTGCCTGAACATCAAGCACAAGCTCCGCCAGCAGCAGCTCCAGCATCGCCTCCAGCAGGCCCAGATGCTGCGGCGCAGGATGGCGAGCATGCAGAGGGTGGGCCAGCCGGCCTGCGGCGGGGGACCACCGCCTCCGGGGGGGCTACCGTCGCCGGGGAACAATGGAACCACCGCGCCCAGTACCCCCACGTCGGCAGGCACCGAGCCTCCAACCCCACAGACGCCCACCCAGCCCAACATGCCCCCCGGGCCCCAGCCGGGGATGGGTGCTGGTGGTGGAGGGACTCCGCAGCAGCAGCAACCTCAGCAGCAGGGTGGGATGCCTCAGCAGCAGCAGCAGCACCACCAGCTCCACCACCAGTTCCAGCAGATGCCTGGAGGAGGGGGGATGATCAACTCCCCCCAGCAGCAGCCGATGGTCCCTCAGGTCCAGCAGCATCAGCCTCAGGCCTCAAAGCCCCAACAGCTCCAGCAGCATGCCAACAGCCTCCCCCCCTACGCCAACAGGCCTCCAGGCTCCTCACTGCACCCCCAGTCCCCAGGCAAGCCTGGCCTGGGCCCAGCCACACCACCCCAGCAGCACCCCAATCCTGGCCAACCCTCCATGCCCCAGCAGCAGCAGCCGCCTCTAACAGGTCCGCCCCCAGCGGCCGTGGAGATCGCCATGAAGATTCAACAAGTGGCCGACGCCCAGAGGAAGATGGCCCTGCAGAGGCAGGCGGCGCAGGCCGTTGGCATGATGCCCCCGCACCCTCACCTCCAACAGCCTCCGGGCCAGATGGGCTTGTCCCACCCCGGGGTGGGCATGGTGGGGGCCCAAGGGCTGTCGCCCCAGGCTCAGGCTGCTGCCGCCCGGGCTCACATGGAGCAGCAGCAGGTTCCTCCAGGTATGATGGTGGGACATGGCACCATTCCGCAGCAGCCCCAGCAGCCTAACGCCCAGGGTCAGCTGCCTCCACAGGTGCAGCAACAGAGAGTCGGCCCACCGCTTCAGAGCACCCAGCCACAGTGGGCGGGCCAAGGAATGACAGCCCAGCAGAGGCAAGCCATGATTGGACAGATGGGTCATCCGGGCATGGCGGTGGCTCAGCAGCAGCAAATGCAACAGCGGCAGCAGGCTCAGGGACCTGCTGGGTTGATTGGCATGATGCAGCAAGGAGGCGTTCCCGGTGGTGCGGCCGGGGGTGGGAATCTCCCACAGGCGGCCCTTCAGGAGCTCCTGCGTACCCTCCGCTCCCCCAGCTCACCCCTGCAGCAACAACAGGTCCTCAACATCCTCCGGTCAAACCCTCAGCTCATGGCCGCTTTCATCAAGCAGAGAGCCTCCAAGTACAAAGGGGGTCCTGGTCCACCAGGAGCCCCCGGTGGGCCTGGTCCAGCTGGAATCCCAGGAGGGATGGGTGGCCAACAGGTCAACATGAATGCGATGGCTGGTCAGCCTGGTATGCACATGGGACAGGGAGGCACCATGCCAACCATGGCCCAGCTACAACAAGTACAGCAGCAGCAGCAACTACAGCAGCAGCAGCAGCAACTACAGCAGCAGCAGCAACTACAGCAGCAGCAGCAACTACAGCAGCAGCAACAACTACAGCAGCAGCAGCAGCAACTACAGCAGCAGCAGCAACTACAGCAGCAGCACCAGCAACAACAGCAGCAACATCAACAACAAAAGCAGCAGCAACATCAACAACAACAACAACAACAACAGCGTCCTATGCTTAGTAGTTTGCAGCAGCAACAAGTGGCAGCTCTTCAGCAGCAGCAAGGCGTTATGCCAGGCCAGCAGGCTCCAAACATGGCCAACATCAACCCCCAGTTCAGAGAGCTATTCATGAGGAGGCATCTCCAACAACAGCAACAGCAGCAGCAGCAGCAGCAGATGGGCAACCATGCCCAGTTCCAGCAGCCGCAACCACCCCAGCAGCAGGGCTACATGGGCCAGCCGGGCATAGTTGGTCAGGGCCAGTCTGGAGTGCCTCAGCAACCTGGAGCTCAGCAGGGGCAGCAAGGTTACCCAGGCACGGTGGCCCAGCAGCAGGCTGCAGTGCTCCAGCAGAGGCTCCAGCATCAGCACCAACTCCAGATGCAGCAGCAGCAACACCAGAACTCCATGGCAGGCCTCCAGGGGGTTGAGGGGGGTGCGGGCAATGGAGTAGGGGGCCCCTCTCAGCAGCAGCCGCCGCAAGGCCCCCCCCAGCCCTCGTCGTCCCAGACGTTACTCCAGCAGGCCCTGCATCAGAGGTTGCTCCAACAGCAGCACCTGGCAGGGGGTTCCCCGGCCCAGCACAGCAGCCCCATGAGCCCCCAGCAGCAGATGTCTCAGTCCCCTCACCTGCAGGGCACGACGCTGTCCACGCCCCTCGGCAACCAGGTGCGCTCGCCCCAGCCCTCGCCGCGGCCCCAGTCGCAGCCACCACACTCCAGCCCGTCTCCGCGCATGCAGCCCCAGCCTTCCCCGCACCGCATCTCCCCGCACCCGGGACAGCTGACCCAGCACCACCCCGGCATGGCGGTCCCCCCGCAACAGAACCCAATGGACCCGTTTGGGTCCGACCAGAACGCCATGCTGTCTCAGCTCAGCGGGATGGGTGGCCTCCACGGGCCTGGAGGACCTGACATGCTGTCTGGTAACAGCCAGGACCTGGGGCAGAACATTAATCACAACATCATGTAGCCTCGTCACGCGTTCAGGACTGCAGCTTGGACAGTGTTAGCCTTTTTTTCTATTCATATTATTTAAAATGTTTTCAATAAAAATACATTGAACTGAACTGAACTTCCTATGGGAGAAATAAAACATGTTGTTGAATGAATAAATGAATGGTAAGTTATTGCTGTTAATATATTTTTTTTGCCAATTGTGTACAAAGAGGGAGATTATATCTCCCTTAGTGAATACAAAACAGGTGATATTTTTTGGGTTAGGACTATGGGAGTATTTGCCTTTCTTTTTTTTTTTTTTTTAAATGTTTTTGAGATTAAAAAATTGTAAATTTTAAGAGCAAGTGATTTAATGCAATGGACTTTTTTATTGGTTTTTTTTCCCTCTTATCGGTTTTGCAGAGTTAAGTGGATTATTGTTATTGTTGTTATGAATCCAAACATCATGCATATCTACCTTTTTTTTAAGTTTGGGTTTGCTTTACTTTATTTATTTTAGTCATGACGGTTTGTTGGCATGTACCCTGAAACTGCTACAATTCACATAGAATATATTTTTGTTATTGGCTGTTGAAATGGGGGTGGGGTTATTTCAGTTACGTCTGGGGTGAGCTTTCAGTCTGGTATGTAGTGAGTGTTGGGGGTTGAGGGTTTGCTGTTGACAATGGATTATACACTTGAAATGCCTGACCATTTGACATCCATATCGGATGGGCAATCTCTTACAAACATGCCCTCGCCCTCCAATGTGTGCATATTCCTTCTGTAAAATGCTTTATGTTGGTGAGGACACATACTGTAATCGTGTGCCTGTAACGATAAGAGCACATGAGGTGATGGGGAGGGGTGGGGTGTCTGCCAGTGCCTAGGAAAATACGGTTCTGAAAGAGGAGCAATTGGATCCTAATGAACTGAGTGGCAAGGGGGGGAGACGTGACTATGTCCCCCTCTGATTCGCCTTCACCCACAGCAGTTTTAAGACCAACGCTCTGGTCCCCTTTACCCCAACCTCTCTCTTGCTCTGGAGTATTGGCTGTCCCTCTTCCCAACTGCACCTAACCCCACCCTCGCAATTTATCTTTCTGCTCTGAACTTTGGGAGTTTAATTTAATATTCATATTTTTTACTGTACAAAGAAACTGTGGACTAAAATACTGTTTTTGATAATAAAAAGAAAATGACAAATAAGAGGAGTATGTTTTTCTTGTTGCTAGTCAAAATGAAGCAATGCAGTGTACGCCACAGGGATTTCACTCCTGACTTGCCTGTGAAGAACACCCTTGTTCAGTTGATAGATCCTATGCTAAAATTATTATTGAACTGTTACATCAGCTCCCCAAATCATGTTTCATTGAAATGTAAGTTAATTGTGTGGAAGCAGGGTTACTCAACCCACCTGGGACATACTGGTAACCGGCAAAAGTAAAACCAGAACAGCTTCAGTTGTTGCATTATCTGGTGGTTATTTTTCTACACTTTTTGTAAGTTACTCGTTTTTCTTTGGATAATCTGCAGATTCCTAAAGCCAGCTATGACCCCTAGTGTTTAATAATGGAGACCGGTTTTACTAAAATACCTAAAAAACGAATTTATGCCATGATGATGGCATTTCCAATTATGTATTTCTTGGTAATACTGTCAAAATAAAAAGGGCATCATATATATAAAGATGTGCAAAGTCATAGTGACCAAATAAATTTTTTTCAACATGTGACAATTTAATGTCGATTTTACAAGTGACATGCAACAAATACATGACGGAATACATATTTCAGTTTCCACATTTCCTACTTTTACTCACATTTCAAAAATGCACAACGGTTTAGCAGAAGGTGTGGACTATCAAGGTAATACAAAAATAGAACCAGGAAGTTAGAACAATACAATGCAAGCAGCTTTCTTCTTGAAATGCTGAATTTCTATGCCTTTAAACATTCATTCTCTATGTGGCATTTCTTTTTTAGAGAAATGAACATCCTAAGCAAGTTCAGATGACAAAGAAGTGCCAGGGTGACTGACAGGACATGCAGAACATTAATACTGAGGAAGACGGTCGACATTATACAGAAGTGTTAGAAAAAGCAGCTGGAATGAGCCCTAACATTTTTTGGAATGAGAAGAGAAAAGGAAAATCTCATCAAAACAGCTTAACGAGAGGGTTGGACTATCAATTGGTAATATAAAAATATAAATCCGGTAGATTAGTCTTTGAAAAGTAAAGTTAACAACAAAATATTTAAACGCTGCCAGCCATCTGTTCGAAAAGCTGAACTTCTATTCGTCCACGCATTCCTTCATTGAGTTTCTATTTTTATTTATCCATAAAAAAACTCTTAAATAAAACAGACAATGGTGTGCATGAGTGACAGCACATGCAGAACTTACAGTTAATACTGAAGAAGACCGTTGACTTCATAAAAAGTGTCACAGAAAGAGCAACTGAAATGAGGCCCAATACACATTTGGAAATAAGTATATAGTGGGTTAACAGACAGTGGGGAAGTAGCATGTTATAAATACGTGACATTCATGAGTCAGCTGCTTTCTCACAAATTAATAGTTTTTCTTAGTAATCATCTGAGAACCAAACACAATGTATCAATTACCACCTAATGCTCTAAAGTACAATACATCACTACAACGATAGTAATGGGTATTCATTTACTTACAGCAAACAGGACACCATTAACCGTTATGTGGGTACTTGGTAGGCAAGACTCGAGCCCAGCACGGGATAGCCCACACAAAGTCCACATCAGCCCTACACAGGCTAGCCCCACCTACCCAACAAACAGCCTAACAGTCGCCAGCAAATAGCAGCCCTACACAGGCCCCACCAGCCTAACAGTTGCCAGCAAATAGCAGCCCTACACAGACTAGCCCAACCTACCCAACACCAGCCTAACAGTTGCCAGCGCACAGCAGCCCTACACAGGCTAGCCCCACCAACCCAACACCAGCCTAACAGGTTGCCAGCATATAGCAGTCCTACACAGACTAGCCCCAACAACCCAACTCCAACCTAACAGTGGTTGGCAAAAAGCAGCCCTACACAGGCTAGCCCACTAAATCCAGGACGGGTTCATTGATACCATTTAAACTTCAGAGTCACCTTTTTCTATTTAGAATATTATAGCTTGATAAACACAATTTCATTTGTTAAAATGATACTGAGAGTATAGTTCACTACCAATGATGAAGCCTGAAAACAATTAGGAGTACATGTGACATGTGTACTCCATTTACTCAGGCAAAAACAAAAAACATGAACTGTATTATTGTCACATGAATGTCTTTTCCAAAGTAATGGGCTGATCCTACTGGGTCTACATTGTGCCAACGTGGGAATGTTTGCTGGCATTACTTCTTTTAGACAATGTGAGAGCTGCCATCACCAGACATGGGTACACAGGGAAGCGGTGCTCCAATGCTTCGAGGGACCACTTAAAGACAGTCGGCAAAGGTGCACTAGTTTACTCCATGCCGACATTGGACCAACATCTTGCCAACGTGGATATGTTTGCTGGGATATATTATTGTTGTTCATCTAAACACGTTCCAAAATGGTAAATGAAACATATAGGTAGAAATCTTAAATGTCCTCAACACTTCTCTACAAAATCTGTCTTCAGCCTCTAAAAAACCCTTCGGCTGACGAGGCCTCTTTGAAAGTAACGGTCAAAGAGTTGATGGTCACTTTGGTCATAATCACTCTGTCTGGATGTACATCTGTGCCATTCCTGTCTGGGCGCTGTGTTAAAACCTCTTCACACTGCTTTGTTCTGTCCTTAACCACCACTTTCTCAACATTGGTACAAACCAGTGAGTCAGCAGATGTGGCCTTGTTCCTTCCCTCTACCAGTAATGTTTCCTCCCTATCAATCAGAGCATGTTTAACCAACCCTACTCTGTCAATCATAGAATCTGCCCTCAATGGAATTTCTGTGGTGCTGTTTACTAACGTATTGCTAACGTCTAAATATTTTGGTCCCTCTGCTGAAAAACAGCGCTCTGATTGGTTATTCATAATCATTTGTTTCTGTTGATTTTCAGAGGTCCTGCCCTCTGGCCTGTCAGTCACAACCACCGCCCCTGTCCCCAGTAACAATAAGGCCCTGGCCCCCAGTGTCTGGTCTCCAGAGCCCAGTGACGAGGTGCTGCAGCTCTCCACCCTGTCGGTCGAATCCTCCACGTCCTGATCCATCATGGAAGAGCTGCACTCAGACATGCTATGGCCTTAAGAAAGATAGACAGGGAACTCGGATGAATATAAATGACATAGAAAATACAACAAATATCCTGACATTCAAATAAATAAGATATATAAATATTTCACAGAGTGGTAAAACGAACCAAAAAGACTGTCTTCATGTGTATCTGATTCCATTTCCCCTAGGCCTTCCCACTCACGGTCCAGGCCGGTCAGCGGTTGGGGGGTATTTTTGACAGGCACTTGTTTGGACGCCCTCTGCTTCCTATATCTGGTAAGTCGGCGGTAGATGCTCCTTCTCTCCCCAGCCCTGTATGGCTGACTGCCTTTGCCCAGCTCGGGGCCCATGGAACGGGTGAGGGAGAGGCGCAGCCGAGGGGTCAGCTTTTCTGGGACTTTGTGGGAACTACGGAGATCCATGGCATAGATGTTCTGTTGGAGGAGCAAACACTCGAATAAATTGCAACAAGACGTAATAGGTACATTTTGGAATGTGTAAATACTGCGTTAATGTAAGCTCCATTGGCTTCCGGGAGAAGCACGTATCCGCTACAAGGTCATGCGCTTGCCTACGGTGCAGCAGACAGTACTGGACCTCCCTACCTGCAGGCTCTGCTCCAACCCTACATGAGCACACCCATCCAGATGACTAAAATGTAACGGAATATAACCGAAACTGTCAATGCACGTTCTGAACAAGATGCTGAGAGCCGTACCCGCAAGATGAGCCTCCGTGGTCTGAGTCCTTTCCTACGGTAGGCCAGGGCTCGTTCCTTCTTCTCCCTGGTGAGACACAAAGACAGACACACGCTGTATGTATATGAATGGAGCAGATGTAGCACGCATTAATCCTACAAAACAACCCTTCACACTTACTTCTCTTCGTAAGCCAGGACCAGGCGTGGGTCCAGTATGTGGTCCTCTGGTTCCCAGGTGCTGTACCTGTCAGACAATCGCACTCTGTAAGCACTGATTATGCAAAATCATCACTGCCTGATACACTTGAATAAGTCAAGGTAGAATGACAGGGGTCGTTATAGAACCATCAGTGCACTCTCAATAAATGTATGTACAAATACTACTGGTGGTTATACCTTACCTATTAACACCTGGCAGTTTGATTGTAAATTGCCAATAGATATAATAAACCCAATTAATCCCCAGACAAATGTTTGAACCTCTATTCTGCAAATGAGTTGTTCTGGAATTGTTTTTTTCCTGCCCACTTGACGTGTGTCTTCCTAAGGGGTATACTACAAAGCGGGATAGACTTAGCTAGTTATCTTCGGTCCATTCTGAACTCAACTCAAGATAACCATTGAAACTAAGGAGAAATAATCAAACCAGATTCCCTCCCTCTTGCAAACAGTGCCTCTTTATCCTATTCATTCTCTGGATAATTTCCCCCCCCCAAATTCTCTTGTCTTACAAATTATAATATTCAAATATATCTTACTATGCATCAAGTATTGACAGGATGCCTTTGAAACATCACACACAGAATAACTAGTAAAATAACAATTATATTATGTATAGGTGTTGGAAAAAGATGAATGTGCATTGAAGGAAGGGCTTTACAATATGTGTAATAAAAGAAAGCACATAGAATAGAATTTCCCACCATAAACTGCTAAATTTGCTGGATAACTGCTATTTTATTTAGATTTTCATCTAAACAGATTGGTGAATCAAGTCATGCATGTGCTACATGCAGGCGGATTTAAAAGCCTGGTAGAGTTAGCAGCAGTTTCAAGATCAATATCCACGTCCATAACATGGATGAAGGCCTGAGCTGGAATATGAAGCTAACTTAAACTGACTAGTTGTTTTAAAATCCTGAGTAGATCTAGCTAGCATCGTAGTATACCCCTATGTTTCTATTGAAAGTGTTGGTAAACAAGGGTACCCTTCCGTTTAAGATGCGTGCGGAATCGGATTAGCATCATTAGCTGGATCTGGATGGACTCTTCACATTCCGAAAATGGATCAAATGACGTACTGTGGTTTGCCAGTTCTCCTGTCAGTAAACTTCCTTGATTAAGGAAATTGGAATTAGGTGTGATAAATATAAGATGCAATTATGATGTTTTTAACCAAGATATCAGAATTAGAGGGCACATTATGAACCCAGATCAGTGGGTGGATGAAACATATCAGTCCACACGTTACATACATGACTCATACATATTAGCATTGCATTCACTAATGACTGCCAATGGCACTTACTTGGATGGCCATCCCTGCCATTTCAATAAATATTCCACATTACCCTGTAATGCAAAAAGAAAAGGCACATTCAGCAAAACAAGACCATAACACGATCAGTATTGTACATAGAGACAGTCCAAGAAAAAAGAACGAGGACTGTTAAAAGTTGGAGAACTTTCGGGTCATTTCATTTTTAAATGGAGTGTGTATGAGATGACGTTGGTCAATGGCACGGAGACCTCTAGCTCTAAAGTTGTGATTGCGCGAACGCACATGGTGTACGCGTTAAGCCCTTTTCTGGAACGTCAAATCGACGGAAATAGGTGGGGCTATGGAGCGTTCACGAATACTTGGAACTCAAGCTAGAGCTCCGAACTGAAGCTCGTTGACGTCACATATTTTTCCGATCTGATCTCGTTTATTTCCGAGTTCCTACTCGTTTTGAACGTATCAAAACACGTAAACAACTATGGGGCAACGTGCTTTGGTACGATCGCCGAGAATATATGTTTAAACTGCATTCCTGTATATCATGCATAATAAATCGAATACAAAATTATTGCAAAAATAACCGCAATATATTTTGTATATTACCGTAACAATATTAAATAACAAATAAATGCATAGTAAGAAGTATACTGTCCCACACAAAGCTCCAATGATTATGACTATCATACTATATCAACATGCTTATATAATATGGAGAGGTGGCGTTACAAAGTAGTTCCACGCGTATACCCCAAACCCCGTCCTCTCCCCATCTCATTTGCATAGCCTACAAATAAACTGCGTAGGTCCCACATTCGCAGCGCGGAATATCCAACAGTTTTTGGTGACACCCGAAATTAGAGAAAAGCTTTTGGAAAACCCTCCCCCTATTCTAGCCTACTCCATGTAGCCTATAGGCTATATGCAGAACATAAATACTATAATACTGCAAATTAATATTGCTAAATTCCTTAAGTTAATGTGTAGCCTAAATGTTTGTGTAGCAAAACAGTTTCAAACTTCTGCTCGTTTGCCTAAGCCTATCAGCTTGGCCTGTACACATTCTTTATCTTTTGAAAACTATATATTTTTTAATTGAAAGTGCATAACATTACTTTAGTGCAAGGGCTGTACAACTGGGCAAGTGCACATGGTGCGTATCTGTTTAATCCATTAGATTAGGTTTCTATACGAGAGCTTGGTTACATTGCTTACCTTTCTGACTCTCTTCTTGGTTATTGATTCAACTGCAAACACTTGCTCGCCTAAAGAAGACAGTTCCATCTCTCTGTCCTAAAAGAACGCTCAAGACCGAAGATACGGTACCTCTGCTCCCAGGTTCTCGTTCTTTCCAGAAAGAAAACTCCTTACAGCGGATGAAACACGATTACTGCTTGCTCTATAACACTTTACTACTTGCTCTATAACACTTTACTACAGTACAGGACTCTTCCCTACTTCTTCATATGCAAGTATCTTCGATAGTTAAGCGGTATTTTGTGCTCGGGTTACCAGTTTTATAAATCTGCGACACATCTACTGCCTGGCGCGTGCTTTAATCGAGCGCGTACCCTTTGACTGCGCGGAGCTCCCATATAGAATGTTCGGGTTCGCGGTTTCGCGCACGCAGACGAGGTCTGCTACACTTTCTACGAACACACTATTTCAAGAATATTATGATTTGATATACAATAAAATACTAAATGTTTAATTAAAATAACGTTGAGGAATATTTGACCCACTTTTATTGTATTAATGTTTCCCATATCATTAAAAAGAATTGTGGTCCCCTTAAGATGAATGTGTTAACCAGCTTTGCCTTTATTCATAATCATAGGAAAGATAGTCACCATTTGATTTAATTATGTTTTTGCCTATTTCACTGAACTATTTGTCTACAGAACACAAAAAACATAAGCTTAAGTCATATCGATATGGCACAGTTAACTGTCTTTAAATATTTTTTAAAACAATTGGGGTATCTGATATCAATGATTTGTCATTGTTGTCCAACCAGCTAGACAGAATTGAAAGTGTTTTGCAGTTTAGTAGGGGAATGTCTACATCACCAACTGGGTTAGAAATATGTCTATACACAACACTAGTTGTACAGCAACAGTCTAATAGTACACATTTCTTCTACAAGTAATCAAAAAACAAACAACATGAATACAAAATATTAATAATAATGTATTATTATTACAAACAATCGTTGATTACGAAGACAGCATAGTGTAGAACGTTTGGGTAAAAAAACCTGTTTGCTCAATCTGCCAAAATGCAAGGCCTAAATTAAGCTCAAACATGCCAAATCACAGGTAATAAACAGCAACGTATATCATATATATATATATATATAAATATTTATGTCAATGGCACTTCATGATTGGCTGATATGCTGTGAAGTAATTTGTGAGTAGGCCTCTTGGGAGATGTCACTCACCCTAACAGATGTCCTGGAAGGTGTCCCAGGCTTGCGAAATGCAGCCCTGAATTCTGTTACAAATCATATTTGAAAAGTCTGAGATGGCTACTATACAAGACAAGTAGTGTAAAGCTGCAAGACCTTTTCCACATTAGTCCAATGGCTACGTCTTTGTGTTAAAACACCTACCCCCCACCTTCACCCTCCTGCTTCCCCTCTTCACCTGGGTCTCTTGTATCTTTTGAGAGCTCCAGATGTCATGGTAACTGTTTCCAAGGTGACAAATGAAAAGCAAAAGGAGGTGTTAGATCAACCTCTCTAATTTAACCTTTGCTTAGCCTCACTCCAGTTTGATATGGTGGATATACTACTGTACCTATCATGAACAAAAGTCATCCTACATGAATATATTGATTCATTGAATAGGCAGGACACATTCTTGAATCACGCTAGCTAAAGCTAATGTGTGCCACAAAAACAGTGAGAGCAGGTCAACAATGCATAGAGAATAAGCAAATAATATTAAATAAAAAGTTTGGATGCTGCATAAAATTTAAATAAAAACAGAATGCAATGATGTGCAAATAGTTTCAACCCTTCTATTCAATAGACAATAGTACAAAGACAACATATCAAATGTTAAAACAGAGACATTTTATTGTTGCTTGAAAAATATATGCCCAATTTGATTTTGATGCCAGTAATACCTTTCAAAAAAGTTTGGGCCGAGGCAACAAAAGACAGGAACTGTTGTGTATTGTTAAAAAACCTTGAGGAATATCACACAACTAATTAAGTCAATTGGCAACAGGTCAGTAACATGATTGGGTATTAAAATATCTTTCCAGAGAGGATGGGTATGTAAGGAGTGAGGATGGGGAGGGGTTCACCACTTTGTGAAAGACTGTGTGGGCAAATAGTACAGCAAGTTCAATTTTAGAATATCATTTCTCTACGTAAAATTGCAAAGAGTTTGGGGATTTCATCATCTACGATACATAATATCATTAAAAGATTCAGAAAATCAAAATTCTCTTTGGCAACCATGGATGCCATGTCCGCCAAACTAAAGAGGAGAGAGACCTCTATCAGTGCACAGATCAAAAGCCAGCATCCGGGATGGTATGGGGGTGCATTAGTGAAGACACCACACCATTAAAGCTTAACAATATATACAGATTTCAGAGCAACATGTGTTGCCATCAAGATTATGTCTTTTTATTTCAGCAAGACAATGACAAAAATACATTCTGCATGTATTACAACATGTCTCCATAATAAAAGAGTCTGGATGATAAATCCATGGAAAACATTTGTCGAATTATGAAATAAAAAATGCTAACAAAGGATACACTGAACTGTTGAGCAGCTGAAATCCTATATAGTAAGAATTTGAATACATTTCACTTTACATTAATTAATCTCCTCAGTTTCCAAACAAGACATTGTGTTATATCTAAAACAAAAAGTATTTGTAATTACACACTGGGAGTCCTATAAGAGACTGTGTAATTACCTTTTGGGTTTCCACAAGTGTAATATCCTATACCAGTAAATTATTATTCTATTGTAATTACCGGTGGTATTATATTGTTATAATGTGGTCAGGGCCCCTAATTTCTTTTTTACCAGCCAGACACGTTATATACCAGCCAAAAAAGTAAATTTCTTTTTACTATTGAAATTTGCTATTAGTAGTATTTAGCATGTCATCTTGGTCTCGTAATTAATTATTAGTTAAAAAGTATTAACAATACTACAGCGGCCAACTAGCTAACAAAACAATTAAAAGAAATTAACAAGCTGGATAACGTGATCTTTGGGGGGTACTGGGTAATATTTGATATTATATCAACACATCTTCAATTTAACTTAATCGCACAACCATTAGAAATCCAAATAGGGTCTCGCCCTCTTGGCTATGGGGTGGGTGTTCCGTTCGGAAAAGGATGGTCATTTTCTTAGTGGTAGCGAGTGTCCGTAGGACAAGAAACTGTGCCCTGACGTCTGACGTGCAATCACGGTAACATTGGGAGCCCTCGTGAAGTAGTATGTCATCCAGTTTCATTGTTGTAGTGCCAACAACAAAGGAATTGCTTCTGCGCGTTTCCTTTACGTTTACACGACACAAATTGCAAAGCATAACCCCCTTTTTAAAACGTGTTCTTGGAACAACTTAATTATCGCTAACTTTCACAGAAGTTCCTCATTATTTTCAGTGGATGAGATGACGAGGGGGCACTCGCATTAACCATGATACGATATGAAGGGTTTTGTTTTTCTTTGTTGGGGGCTCCACTCCGCAATAAACCTACCGCACCGCAAGCAGGTGCTAAGCTGGGGAACATACGTTTGTTTTATTCATTAATACTTTTTAAACAAGTTCTCACATCCTTCTTTCTCTTTTAGGTTATTTTCAAATATCAAATCGTTACTACAGTCGTGTCACATTGCAACACCTACCAATGGATTCAGGAGAGTTGATTGAAGCCTTTTTCCTATGTATCCAAGTCATTTTTAAAAATTCTCCTGGTCTAGGAAGTCAACGTTTGTGGGGGCATGCTCACTCACCACACACCCGAGCCACCTGAGGGGGTCACTAGTGGGCATTGAGAAAATAATATCCTTGTTGATGATGCCTTCCCTACCCGGGCAATTCTGAACAATTTGTTTCGACTATGGGATTTCCCAGCCACTTGGCAGGTAGCAACAAAGTCAATGATCAAACCTAGACTGTTGTGGTCATCTTGTTGCTATGAAATAACCCAATAGACAATCTATGTCTTGAAAAGCTGTTCTTTACATTTGTAGACCATTCATTTCTGCCATTGGAGATTTTTCGACCCACATGCAGCGCAACAAGACACCAGATATCTTTCTTGAAACGCACATTCGGTAAATAACTATTTCACTAAAACATTAATACTGAGCGATTTTTTAAGAATGTACTATCCTTTGCTAATACTATATATCACTAATGTTGGAGACGGTTTGTGCAAATGCTAGGATTTAACAAAATGGACAAAAATGAAACCACGATATACAGTGTGCAACTGTATATATACGACCTATCAAGAGGAATGGCTCGCAATCTCAGTCCCATTATGTTAGGTAAGTCAGTGTCGACAGCTATGTAGCTAGCTTTGGGCTGAGCCCTGGCCTAGGTTGAGATTTTAGCTAGGCTAATATTTGCGATTCGTTTTCTAAATGTGTATTATGCATCTATGTTTTATTATGTATTAATACGTTATTGAGTTTGCTAGGTCTACCAATCAATGAAAGTACGTTTGAGTTTGGTTTACACTGTTAGCTTTTTAAAGACGTATTTTTCAGTATTTTACGTCAACAAACGTAACATTTGCTAATAGGTGAATTAGCTATCTACAAGACACAAAACCATTTTCTCATGTGTTGCAGGAAAACAACTTGATGGCATTTGGTAAGAATTCTTTCATCTTTCATGTTGAGAGAATACCATTAATAAACAGATCAAGCTAATGTCATTTTGAACAGTTTTTTGTTCCAACCACTAGGGGACTAGATCCAAGTCCTGTACCGTTATTGTTCATATGTGTTTTAATTCTCACAGGCACACAGCTATTGTGGTGTATGGAGATGAGTTCTTCTTTGGTGGAGTGGGTATTTCCAGCTGTTCACCTGTAAGGCCTAAAAGTATTTACTGGCTAATGATTTTGTCATATTTGCTATGACATAGCTACATCAGTGTTTTTTCTACTCTTTAATATTATGTTTATACTAGCTGACAGTAAAGACTTGATATAACCTGCTCACATATAGAGAAGTTTAGTGGTTGATGTTTTGTAGGCAAATATTTACCAGAATATGGTAGGTTCCATGGTAGGTTCAGATAGGTTTTGCAAGCCGTACGTTGTGCCTCTTGAATCGGGTTCTAAGCAAAAATTATTTCACTATCCAACCATACCTCAGAATCTGGAAGGCTATTATGAATTTTCTGTTTGTTTTAGGGTGGAACAATGCTTGGTTCCCCAGACACAGTGGTGGAATTGGGAAACACAGAGGTGACTGAGGAGATTTTCATGGACTATCTGTCCTCGCTAGGGGAGAGCACATACAGGTATGCATTTACACCGATCAGCCATGACATTATGACCACCTACCTTTTCTGCCAATACAGCCCCAACTGGTTGAGGCATGGACTTCGCTAGCCCTCTGAAGATACGCTGTGGTATCTGGCATCAAGACATTTGCAGCAGTTCCTTTAAGTCCTGTAAGTTGGCAGGTGGGGCCTCCATGGATCTGACTTGTTTGTCCAGCACATGCCACAGATGCTAGATCGGATTGAGATCTGGGAAATCTGGAGGTCAAGTCAACTCCTTGAACTCACTATGTTCCTCAAACCATTCCAGAACCATGTTTGCTTTGTGGCAGGGCGCATTATCCTGCTGAAAGAGGCCAATGCCATCATGGATATATCGTTTCCATGAAAGTGTGTACACGGTCTGCAACAGTGCTTAAGTAGGTGGTACCTGTCAAAGTAACCCAGCAGAACATTGTCAAAGCATCACTGCCTCTGTTGGCTTGCCTTCCCATAAGTGCATCCTGGTACCTTGCGTTCTCCAGGTAGGCGACACACACTCACCCGGCCGTCCACGTGAATGAAAAAGAAAATGTGATTCATCAGACCATGAATCTTCTTCCATCGCTCCGTGGTCCAGTTCTCAGGCTCACGTGCCCATTATAGGCGTTTTCAGCACTGGACAGCAGTCAGCATGGGCACCCTGACTGGTCTGCAGCTGCTCAGTCCCACACGCAACAAACATGGATGCACTGTGATCTGACACCTTTCTAGCAGAACCAGTATTACATTTTTCAGTAATTGGAGCTACAGTGGCTCGTCTTTTGGAACGGACCACACGGGTCAGCCTTCACTCCCCACATGCATCAATTAGCTTTGGCTGTGGCGCTGGTTTGCCACTTGACCTTCCTTGGACCACTTTTGATAGGTACGGACCACTGCGGATAGGATACACCCCACAAGAGCTGCAGTTTTGGAGATACTCTGACCCAATTGCCTAGCCATCGTCATAGTTGCTTAGATTCGTGCTCATTTTTCCTGCTGGTAACACTATATCAACTTTGAGGACAAAATGTTCACTTTCTGCCTAATACACCCCACCCACTGATAGGTGCCATGATGACAAGGTTATCAGTGTTATTCACGTCTCCTGTCAGTGGTCATTATGTTATGGCTAATGTTTTTATCTTACCTAGCCATGATAACAGCACAGCAGTGATACCTGATTTCTTTTGTTTTTGTCCATAGAGGCGACAAGTACAGATTGTTTGAGCACAACTGTAACACATTCACCAATGAGGTGGCCCAGTTTTTAACAGGCCGGAAGATCCCTTCTTACATCACAGATCTGCCCTCTGAAGTTCTCTCCACGTGAGTCTGAATACTTTACAGTTTTTCAGTAGGTTGAGCCCTTTCGTCCAACAAGAAGTCATTTTCCTTTAAGACTAAACTGCAACACTGTAGGCCAAAGATTATTTCCAGAACTCTCAAAACACAAAATCAATTTTTTACTTTTTATCTCATGATTTTTTAAATGAATCATTACCCAATGGCCCTGTAAATATAAACTACATCCCTGTATGGAGCAAAATAGGTAAGTCTCAATGCTATAAACCCTGTATGGAGCAAAATAGGTAAGTCACAATGCTATAAACCCTGTATGGAGTAAAATAGGTAAGTCACAATGCTATAAACCCTGTATGGAGTAAAATAGGTAAGTCACAATGCTATAAACCCTGTATGGAGCAAGATAGGTAAGTCACAATGCTATAAACCCTGTATAGTGTGCATTTCTAAAGGACAAAGTGGAAAAAGTTAAAGCAACGTGTATTCCTTTAGTCTCTTGTTATTCGTGCGTTCTGTGACCTTCTGCATTGGCCAATCATAACTGACCTCTTTTACGCACGAATGGACTAATTGCTGACAAAACATTTGTGTAAATACGTTTTTTATACATGCAGAATAGGATAACGTTCAAGGAAGTCATTTTTTTGGCATGAGTTACTCCACTGAGTTTTGTGTCTTTGTAGAGCTTTTTTTTTTTACTGTTTTGCAAAAGTGCTTAGCATTTGCATTGTGTGTGTGTGTGTGTGTAAGCAATGCGGAATTACGACTTTACATAAAATCATACTGCTGTGCTTATTAGGTTATGATAATGATTTTTCTAAGCGCCATAGTGATTAGGAAACACTATATTAGTCTCGTCTGTCCCTCTACCCTGTTCCTCCCTCTGACCATCTAGACCCTTTGGCCAGATTCTACGGCCCATACTGGACTCCATCCACATCGCACCTCCAGGGGGGAACGTCATCAATGGTCGCCACAGTTAAACTGCCTGAAGTGCCCACATTTATACTGAGATATGTTCAAGTTAAATGCTAATGTTTTGGGGGGGTGAATCTCCGTGAGCTCAAACTCGACAATGTTAATAAAATGTTTTTCAAGATCAAAATCCACCCAGTTAAAATCTCAGCCCAATAAATAATGAATTTACTTGCGATTGATAACACTTTACATTGTAGATGGTCTGTTCAGACAACCCATCACATGTTAGCTCCATGCTAATCTCACCATCTAGTAGTTATCGGAGGTCTCAGAAAACCAGGGGCGTCTTATAAAGTCAATACAGGTAGCAAAAAGGGGTATTCCAATAAAACACAATTAAGTTTACTGTTTTTGTTGGTTGGTGACTACTTTTGTTGGTTTTTAGGCTACTAGCTCCTAAAATGTAGATATTGGATAGGATTAAATTTTGTTTTACATATATGACAAAATCTTACACCTTGCATTAATAAATAGGAGGATTTTATAAGATCTATGATTTTGTCTGTCAGTTGTAAAACAAAATGAAAGTAAATTCTTGTATGACTCTTTTGACCATGTGCAAGTAAATCAACTATTTTCATGGGCTAATAGGAATTTTGAAGTATAAAGTTTTTGTTTTATAGTGTTAGCCATTGTAATGTGTATGCTTAGTTTAAGAATAATTGGTTTTGTAACACTTCACCAGCAATGCTCTTGCCTTTTTGTATGTTTAAAAATAATAATTTAATAGTTTATTGAGGTAAAGCTAAACAACATTAACTTATCCACAAATACTTCATTGTCTTCAATAAGATTTCTAAAGAGTATATATATTGTGGATCTTAAGTCAATATTTCAGTGGTCCAATGGTCAACTCCATGTTCCATCAGATGGTGTGTGCTACATTGCTACACACATCTGTGCCTTCACCTTTCACACCTTAGTTATATTGATGCTGAGAGTGTGATATGCAGATTCTATGCTGAAGTGCACAAAATCTGCATTAGTCCTCTGGATGAAGAAACAATCTGTCTTTTATAGTACTTCAATAAGAAATTGTATTTATTATGATAAAGATTTGTTTGTTATGGTTAAATCATACATTTGACCCACATTTGCTGCTCACCTAACAACCGTCTACACTCAACCTGACAATGAAATGTATTGCACGTGTCATCTGTACTTGTATATGTGAAGTTTTATTTTATTTTGGGGTTTATCCTTGCTGCTAATTGTAATGAGGGATTTCAGATATAGATGTACAACCCTGGTTGCAAATAAGTTTGGACGCTGCATGGAATGCAAATAAGAGCAGAATGCAATGACATGCAGATCGTGTTATCCCTATAATTAATAAAAAAATAGTACACAGACAAAATATCAAATGTTCAAATATGTGTCCATTTTGAATTCAATGCCAGCAGCACGTTTGAAAAAACCTTTTCATTTCATAATGCGGCAAATGTTTTCAACGGGTGACAGGTTTTCAATGGGTGACCGTTCTTTTTTAACAGACAGTCTCTAGTACTACGGAGCCGTGAGGTTTGGCATTGTCTTGCTGCAACATGCAAGGACTTCCCTAAAAATGATGTCTGGATGCGTTAATGCAAGTCACCCTGTACACCCCCATGGCTTTGAGTTGTGCACTGATAACAAGCTGGATGGTGTTTTTTGCCCAGAGTATGTGGCTTTCACGATTCCCAAAAATAATTTGCAATTTTGATCTGTCAGACCACAGGACAAGTTTTTCATCTCTGTCCATCTTAAATGAGCTCCGGCCCATATAAGGCGGCTGCAGTTCTGGATCTTGTTTATATCGGGTTTCTTCTTCTCCCGGTACCGTTTTAACATGCAGGTGTGGATGCAGCGACGGCATTAGTTGTAAGATGTTCCACCAGGTTGCTTTCTTTTATTACACAACTTTTCCAGTCTTTTCCAGTCCCTGTCCACGCTTTTTTTTAATGTGTTGCTGGCATTAAAGTGGGTGGGAATGAAGTTTGCAGGGAACAATAAAATAACACATTATAACACAACAATATCAACATGATAGCTTGTCTTTGTACTTTTTTTCAGTTGAATTATAGGGTTTAAATAATTTGCACATCTTTGCATTCCGTTTTAATTTCCATTTCACTTTTACAGATTTTTAAAAAACAGGGATGAATTAGGAATACTGGTTGTGTATGTTTATTTGTGTGTGCTCATTGATGTTTGTTTTATAATTTGGTCTATAAATAAAGCCATTCAGTGCAATTTCTCCTGTAAGCCTAGTTTTGAAAAAATGTCTTGATTTCCCTTCCAGAGTCAAATTATTAGTCACGTAAAGGAGTTTGATACAAGTTGTCCTGCTTGTGGCACCTCACTGCTCTATCTTGGGTGCTTGTAACTGAATACACACGATGCAACCTTGGGGATTTCATGGTTATTTACTTTCCGTAAAGGAGAGCACTTGGGATGTACTTTGTTGACAGGCTGGTCAACGCAATTAACGGCGTGTTTGCAAAAAGTGCATCAATGTGGATAAGACAGGGTGCTGTGCTAGGGAAGACCAGTGCCATCACTCTTTTCAGCAACCGTCTTCCTCATCTCTGTGCCTCTCATAGTGGTTTCTGAAGTCACAGGACAAGTTGTCAACATCAACACCATCTAAACACTGAGTCACTTATAAAACAATCATAGTGTTTTTCTTTTAAGTCCTTACATTCAAGCCCAGATGTGTCCTTGTCAAGTCTTGACCTGGAATATATTTTCATCCACCGCAAACTTTTGCACTCTCCTCACAAAAACGTTTTGACAGGTCTGAAAATTTCACTGAGTACCTGTGCTTTCACACACTAATAGATCGTTGGTGATGGGATTCTGAGGTTAAAAGGACCCAAAATCTAAGTTGAATTCTCATACAAAACAGATATTGAAATGTTCAAGAAGACATGATAAAACCCTGATTAAAGTTAACAGGACAATTTAAAAGGGCATAACTCCCTGTCCTACATGCCCCTCTGTTGAACTCATTCCATGTGATGCATTGATTCATCCCTGTATACAGACAGAAACCTTAAATTGGAATGGTTGTCATTTAGATGTTCTGGAAATGGACTGAAGAGGCCATTGGAAAGCTAAACTAGTGCCTGGGCAACCGAGACCAAATTACTCCCAGTTCCTCCAACTGTAAAACCCTACATCAATGTTTGTGGGAAAATCTGTGTCCCGTCAAAAATATTTTCCACAGCAACAGCAAGACATGGTTCTCTGGGGAGCTTAGGAGCCTAAGCCATAACAAAGAGGAGGAGCTCTGTGAGCTTTATAGGGAAGCCAGCAAAATAAAATGCATTCACCAAAGTAGTGCTGCAGTGCAACTGGTTAAGTTGGATTGGCAGTGCAAGGTCCACTGCAACTAGAAGGGCCTTAGGGTTATAGTTCATAGACAGTCTGATGCCATTCCGGACAGACAAGCATTGTTTTTGCCTGCATTGTGTTTAGCTGACCTAACGGCAAAAAATGCTTCTCCCAGAATAAGTCAAAATTGGGGGCATTGATGGTATGAAACGTCTTCCGATGCTCCGATGCTGGTTGTCCTTGACCCACAAACAATTAAATTATAAAAAAATGATACAATGGATGTTTTAGCAAAAGGACAGTCAAATGCATTGAATGGGAGCTCTGGGAGCTATGTTATTTTTACAGAAACTTCCAGACCATGCACCACCAATATTTAACAGCCCCAGCCAGAAAGTTGAATGTAAAAACATCCATAGATTAACATAAAGGGATGGCCAGGTAACGTGACGTAAGATGCCACAGTATAAATATGTGTGTTTTAGAGTGAAATAATAACAGTAGTTTCTGCAATCAACTTGGCTTTTATTACATTTATTAGTCTCATTTGAATACATAAACTTCTGTGTTTGCATTTTTCTTTTTCCATGGCAGAGTTGGTAGAGAGTTTGTAGTGTTTGTAGTATTGGCATCAAAATCCTAGTTATTGCCTATCCTCACAGCCTGAGGTCTGCCTGTCCGAAGGGCTACTATCCAATTGCACAGGGTGGTGTCCAGACACACTGCTTTTAAGGTTGGTGAGTCTGGACAGAACAGCATTCTCATATGTCCTTCTTTAGGTGTGATGCAGCAGTATGAGTAGCAATGGAAACGGTGTCCTCTGTGGGTTTGTGGCGGTGGTAGGAACATTTTGGAATAGGTCCAGTTTTCCATCATCCTCACACCTCCCCAAGATGGGATGATGCCTCTTAAAGTGAGCACCCGACACCCGTTCCACGGCCAAATGGTCCAAATAAGAGGAGTAGAGTCTGACATACAGTATCTTATTACGTCAGGTCATTTGTAACTCTGCATGTATCAGATTCTCACTGTATGCAAAGTGTTTGCCATAATTCATTGCTGTGACTCACAGCTGGTAACTGATTCCGATAAATGTGTCTTCAGGAGCACATCCCATACCGTTATGGTTGTCATCACGCCGTTGCTTAATTTGAACTCATGGGACTCATTCTGACTTAAGTAAAGGATCAGCTTGGTCCAAATTATGTCAGTTATACCCCTCTACTATCCTCTTTAGCCTCTAGAACAGACGCTATTTAGGTGTTGGAAATGTACAGGTTAGTTGGTCCACGGTGACATTATTGCATCATGCAGTTGCTGTTGTTCATTGTATCCCAAAGCTTCTCAATTGGGTCTGGGGACTGTGCAGGCCAATGAACTAACTGTCCTGTTCCTGGAACCATCTGAAGACCATCCGCGGTTTGTGACATAATACAATAGTACATAATACTGCTGGTATCCATGAGCCGAAAGGCAAAGTGTAGCCATGAAAATGTACCAACATGTGAGCACTGGTATTCAGATACCCTGTGGAGTTTTGTTCAGTTG